>JANIJG010018380.1:130077-142387 GCA_024611175.1 Megaceryle torquata | reverse complement strand
GAAAAGGAAAGAAGGAGGAAAGAAGGACTAAGGAGAGTCTCCATTCTCCATAAGATGCAGGGGTAAATATAGTGCACAAGGATGAAGAAAAGGCTGAGGTACTAAATGCCTTCTCTGCATCAGTCTTTAAAAGACCAGTTGTTCTCCAGGTATACAGCCCCCTGAGCTCGCAGACAGGGATGAAGAGGTGAATGAAGCCCCCATGATACAAGGGGAAATGGTTAGTGACTTGCCACATCACTTAGACATACATGTCTATGGGGCCAAATGGGACCCAACCAAGGGTACTAGCAGAAATGCTCACAAAAGCACTTCGAATTATTTGCCAGCAGTCCTGGCTAACAGGGGAGGTCCCAGTTGACTGAAGGTTAGCAGATGTGACATCCATCTACAAGAAGGACTGGAAAGAGGATCCAGGGAACCACAGGCCTGTCAGTCTGACCTCAGTGCTGGGGAAGGTTATGGAGTGTATCACCTTGAGTGCCAATACGTGGCATGTACAGGACATGGAGATGATTAGGCCCAGTCAGCATGGGTTTATGAGAGGCAGGTCCTGCTTGACTAACCTGATCTTCAATGACAAGGTGACCCACCTAGTGGACAAGGGAAAGACTGTGGACATTGTCTACCTGAACTTCAGTAAAGCTTTTGACATTGTTTCCTGCAGCATTCTCTTAGAGAAACTGGCTGCTCATGGGCATATGTTTCACTGGATAAAAAACTGACTGGATGGCCAGGACCAGAAAGTAATGGTGATCTGGTTATCTGGGTCTGGATGAGATCAAGGGTACCCTCAGCAAGTCCACAGATAACACCAAGTTAGGCAGGCGTGTTGAGGGTTCAGAAAGTCTGCAAAGGGATTTGGATAGGCTGGATTGCTGGGCTGAGGCTGATGGCATGAGGTTCAACAAGGCCATGTGCTGGGTCATTCACCTGGGTCACAAGAACCCCATGAAACACTTGGAGAAGAGTATCAAAAAAGCTGCCTGGAGGAAAGGGACTGGGGGATGACGGTGGACAGCTGCATGAGCCATCAGTGTGCCCTGGTGGCCAAAAAGGCCAACAGCATCAGTCCTGTATCAGAAACAGTGTGGCCAGAAGGACAAGGGAAGTGATCATCCCTCTGTACTCAGGCTGCACCTTGAATACTGTGTTCAGTTTTGGGCCCCTCACTACAAGAAGAACACTGAGGTGCTGAAGCATGTCCAAAGAAGGGCAATGAAGCTGGTGAAGGGTCTAGAGCACAAAACTTATGAGGAGTGGCTCGGGGAACTGGGGTTGTTTAGCCTGGAGAAAAGCAGACTCAGGGGAGACCTTCTTGCTCTCTACAACTACCCAAAAAGCGGTTGTATTGAGGTGGGGGTTGGTTTCTTCTCCCATGTAACAAGTGATAGGACAAGGGGAAATGGCCTCAGTTTACACTAGGGGAGGTTTAGATTGGAATTAGGAAAAATTTCTTCACCAAAAGGGCTGTAAAACACTGGAAAAGGCTGCCCAGGGAAGTGGTGGAGTCACAGTCCTGGAGGTATTTCTAAGATCATGTGTAGTTGTGGTGCTTAAGGACATGGTTTAGTGGGGGACTTGGCAGTGCTGGGTTAATGTTGGACTTCATGGTCTTAAAGGTCTCTTCAAACCTAAATGATTCTATGATTCTATGTTCACCCTTAGAAAGAAATAGACAAATGTTCAAGCCTGTGTATTGAAATGTACCAAATTACCAATTTACCTGATTTTTCAGAGGGAGGAGAAATGTTGTTTTTTGTAGTATCCAGAATTACAGCCAAGCCTGCAGAGAGCGATGGGAGGATGCTGGTACTGAGATCTATGCGTGTTAGACTTTCAGGTTCTCTTTCCAAGGCTTTTTGAATACCTCCAGCACAGCTATCTTCTGTCTCATCCTTGTTCTGACTGTTCTTCTGTGAACTCTGAACAATATGAACAATACTCTGCTGGGCTAGGTCACAGTTCTGCAACACAAAACCAAAATCCCAATAAATAATTAATTGTGACATAAAGGACACAATCCCTCTATCTCCAATTTGTTTTTTGTTAAATGGTCTCCAAGCCATTTTGTGTAGAATCTCAGTGTGCAGTAATGGAGTTTAAAGCAAAGTGACAGGTGTAAATTGCTGGAATTAGGATTACTTGCACTGGCAAAAGGGTCACAACACTTACAAATTCTAAAGATTTAACAATGAAATGGTGGACCAGAGCCAACAGCTCTAAATAAGTCTGGTTTATTGGCACAAAGGAAAAACTCCAGAGGGAGCACTACTAAATCAAGTGCTAAAAATATTCAGTATTTAGATGTATTTTCATAGATAATGCTGATAAACACTCTTCATGGAGCAATTTAGGGTCAAACTGGACAACCACAGAGAGTTCATGATCAAGCTACTCCAATGTATATTGGTAAACAGGGAAGATGGTACTACTGATAAAGACTGACACTTCTTATCCCTAATATAATTTTGAATCTAAACCTAGCTTTAGATGTAGACTCAGTATGAGTTTCCCATTCTTTCCAAAGACCACATTTAACTGTTGACTTCAGAATTAGAGAAAGCTTGTGGAAGATCTCATGACCACTATAGTCTTGGCTGGTACAACAAAAGGATTGCTACCCATTTTAGCCCAAGAGGTCTCACGTGTAACTAAGTACTTCCTCTGTCACAGTTCTTATCAGAGGTGATTCTTAGACAGTCTTTCCAAATCTTGTGTCTTAGAAAAAAGAAGGCTGAATAAGGATCTTATGAAAGGTTTATCCACGATAAATCAGGATAGAACTCACCTTTTGTTCAGCAGTTTCCTAATACAGAATAGGAAAGCAAAGTATTATCTCTGAACTAGAAATTACAGAGACTTTTAGATAACCTATCTTTAACAAAGGGCTTTCAAGAAATATTTCCATTGATCTTTCCACAGCACACCTTGCAACAAAAGTTATTCTTTTTTGGGTGATATCTCCTGAAGATGCACATCTAATTCTCCAGTGTCATGAATGAACCATGTACAAACACCAACCTACACACAAAGAAGTTTGAATTGCCCTCAGGCATATAATTTTCTAACTTTTCACAGTATCATTAAGTTGGCCCTGTCTGCCCTGAAATGCCATGACGGACTGCTGATTACATTTGGGAGGAACAGAAAGAGAATTCAGATGCATTTGTTTCAGTATCTCCACAATATTTAAAATTTTTAGTTTTTATTTGCAAACATTGCATGCACTTTTAGGTGCAAAAGATTTATTTACAGACATTCAAGTGATGTTTATACCCTTGTTATTAGGCCACTCTTGCCTTTCTATTGCTTTTTCTCCTCTGGTGTCATTTCTGTTTAGTGGTTTTCCTTCATTCTCTTGAATTATTTCTCAGTACTTCCCCCTCCTCCTTTTCTTTCCTATGTCATGCAGTTCTAAAAGACAGAAATCTTTTTTTTTTTTTTTTTTTAAATTTAATTTTTAATAACACACTCTCTCCTTAGTGAAGCAGTAATCAGTCTGCAGAGATTTGTCAGAGCAAGGACACTGGTCTTAATATTCAAACAAAGCAGATATTAGATTTAAACTTTAAAACACTATGTTGACATTAAATGTCTCCTTTTTTGTACGACTTGTTGCCTGTGACATTTTAACAAGATACATTTAAATAGCTTAATAATTTCATTCATTAACACACAATCCAGAACGCGTCTGTCACTCTCAAACTTTTCCAACTTAGAACACTGCATATCATTAAAGAATTTAATAACCTAAGAGAAATTAATAAAAAAATTAATAACCTAGGCAAATGAGGAGTTCAAAAGTGATTTGCTCAGTTACAGCTAAAATTACAAAGGGAAATTTGTATAGATGTAAAAACTTGCAACCTTGGAAATCCCTGAACACCTGTCAATCAGTCAAACCATGTTTTAATGAGCATGTCTTCTGTCAGTGTTGCTTGCTTAAGCAGCCTCTGTCCCTCCTTTTATTTTTTCTCACCATCTTATATCTTTCTCCATTTGTTTGCATCAGTATTCTGATTCATTTCACAGCCTGATGCTGTGCTACAGTCACACTGAGGGGATGGTGCAGAAGGGACGATAAGAGGGATGACAAGAGATGCTTAAATCAAATGAAATGACCCCACAAAACCATAAGCTTTTTTCAACCACTCTTGCTTGATCTTGACTGCTGTACACACGTAGATGCATGGTTTAAATCAACTGATCATTAAAACATATTCCAGTTCTTTTTGCAGGCTGGAGGGTATGTGGTTAGTTTAGAATTGAAGATAGTGCTGAAAAAATAGAGCACCATATTATTTATTATTATTACTTCAATAATGTCAATAACCACATACTTCAAAAAAAAAGATGTAAAAATTGTACTTAGGGCAATTATACATCCATATGACCATAGCAATAGTGTATCCCTGGATTTCATTTACTAAAAGTTTCATTTTAAAAGGGCAGGTAAACATGTTGGATCTTAGCTTTCTTGCATTTCTTGTTCAAAAAAAAGAACAACTTTGGAACATTGAACATCACTGCTACTGATGATATTGTAGGTCGTGGACATGGGAAAGCTTAATTAGCAGATCCCAGGATAACTTTTCAAAGATAGCATCTAGGAAAAAACCAAACAACATCCTTTGATTTGTATACCGAGTATATTTGATATGGAAGTTATTGAGCAGCAATAAATGTGGAATCCCAAATCATCAGTTTTGTGATGTTGCTTTTGATTAGATTTGAATTGAATTTGGCTTCTGTTTAACGGAGAAAATTAATTCTCAGCTCTTGCAATAAAAGTGAGGAGTACAAGAAAAACAAACAAACAGAGGTTTGTGATCATATCTTAATTGTGAAGACACCTTGATGAGAATATCATCAAGCTGTTACCAGAATTAGGGTGTTTAATGCTTTATAGCAAACTACATTTTATGGAGGGTAGATGGGCCAGGTCTGCAGCTTTTTCCTCTGAGAAAAGAGGCAGAATTCAAACTATTTTTTAAAACGTTTAGGTTTTGCCTTAGGTTGCTACTGTAAAACAAATTTAAGATACAATTGTTTATGTCAATGTCACTTTCATTTTATTTGTGTATTTGTTTTATGCCTCAGGAAACATTTCTTTTGAGAATATCTATTATTAATGATTCTAGAGATATTGTCTTGTTTTATCTGTTGATCCAAATTAATGCCTGTGATCCATACTCCAAAGGGAAATACTTCAAGTGTATTTATTGTAGACTATGAAGTCTCTCCTTGCATCAGAGTAAAGATAGCTGAGCAGATCCAGAAGTCATGAAACCCAGTATTATGGAGTGCTTCTTTCCAGAGAAAGGGTTTTGGCCAGCTTGGAAAAAATTAATCCATAGCAAAAGAAATTAAAACCTTTTTTTTCATTCAAACCTTCTATTTTTTATATTTTCATCTGAATTCTCAAGCTGAATTTCACAAAGCTGAATCCAGCATATCCTAAGGGAATAACACAATATCATTTAATGTTGCCATCTGTGGGCTAACTAGAAGGTCTCTTTGGGAGATTGACCTAAATTATGAAGAGGAAAAAAATGACTGTCTTTCAGGAAATCTGAAATCCTCTTGTTCTGAGAGATTTCTGCTTACTATCTTCTTGACAACATATTTTGATAGTAACATCAATACTGAAATAAGTGTACTCCATCTAACGAATATACAGAGAAGTCATGTTTTCTGAAGTGCAACACACTTTGTTTTGAAATGTTTTATTTACGGAAACACTAGAGCAGAGAATAGTTTGAATTAGAAGCTTTGGATTTGAATATAAAAAAGCTATTTTCCTTTGGTGTTTTGGCTTGAAAAGGAATTTTAAATATTTTCATTTCATGTTAACCATCAGTTGGCTTTTTTTAGGTGTTTAGGATTTTTATTGCCTACCAAATTCAAAAAGCATATTCTTCACCCTCTACTATCTAAAATCCAGTTCAAGCTTTTCCTGTTATCTCAAGAGCTACATCTTTGCCCATGAATCCCTGGGGCCTACAGCATGGAAACAATAACAGTTTGCCTAATTGGTGCCTATTTAGATTAAGCAGATAATCTCAGTAAGAGATTCACACAAGGTAAGTGCTCATGAAAAGGTATTTTAAGCTTCTACGAATGATCAACAAGAATCAAAATATTGTTTTTCCAGGTAGGCTTTTCCTTAACTGTGCTGCATTCAGTATCAGATGGGAAAATAAGGGGAACATTTTTGCCTCATTAATCTGCAGAATAGTTGACATAATAAAGATCTTCAGAGTACCCATAGCACAATATGCCTTTTCAAACAAATAGGACACATATAAAAGTGCAGATGACACACTAGCTTAATTGGAAATTTCTTTTTTCCATGGATAACGTAAAGAGATATTAAAGGTGACTTTCTAAACAGAAAAAAATCCCACATATGAAGCTCCCAGAAGAGAGAAAAATAGGCCCACCAAGCTTCACTTTACTGTTGCTAGAACCCTCTCACAAACCAAGGATAGAGACAAACTCTCAAAAGCAGTGGAGACAGAAGATAATTGGAAAAACAACACCACTATTTTCATTCCCTGATCACAGCCCAATGACTCAAAAAAGCAGTAAGAAGAAAGCAAAAACAAAATAATAGCCTTTACTACATAGGGAGCAAAAGCTGAAATATTAATGAACTTGAAAGTAGAGAATACCTAAAATAAAAGAAACAGATGTAGTATTAACATTCTGTTGAGCCATGTTGGTCTAAGAAATGGGAAGCAAGATTTGCAAGAAGACTTAACATTTTTTAACCAGTTGATACAGAAACTAAAAACAAATAAGCTTTTGGGCTCAGAGCAGGTCATGGCAATGGGAAATCCAAAGGGAAAACTCACCACTGTTAAAATTACAAAGCAAATCAGCACCTTGATCTGGTATTGCCATCCATTTGTGTGAATTCTGTCTGTTGAGTGAACTAAAAATTGTTCTACATGGCACAAGGGAAAAAAGCCAGTGCACCACTGGGAGTAAATTACACAGACCACTTAGCAGTTAAATTCCAGCAATCAGAAACCACTTGCTATTTTATGATGCTGCAGAATAAATCTATATTTGACTTCAGTTCACCTTTTCAACATTTTCAGAGTTATACATTACTGTACTTGTTTAGTATTCAGAGAATTGTGGGTGCTAAGCAACGCTTAAAAATAGAAGGAAAAAATGGATGTATTATAGAAAGCACCACATATTCACATAAATGTGATGAAAAGGCAGAAAACCTTTAACTTAGCAGAATATTTCTACCCTAATTTTTATAATCTCCTCCTATTCAATTCTTGCAGTAGTTTAAATATTGACCATGCAAAAAAAAATACAATAAAAAGAAAGATATGAAAATGTGCTATGAAAAAGGATTTGTTACTTTCTAAATCCATAAGTTAGTATCATTTTAAGGACTACTATTAGAGCTCTGAAGACAGACTATGGCAGCAAATGAAGGAAGAAGTGCATGGAAGCTTTCAGTACAGCAGGCTACAGTGAAGCTAAAAGTAATCAGATGCAAATGAGTGATGTATATCAGTACAAATTTAACACAAGCAGAGGCAAATACCAGTGGATAGGAGGCAGGCCTTTGGCATATTAAGATGTTGGAAAACAAAAAATTGCCTTGTTTTAAGAGGAAAGAACAATATATCTTCCAAACACTATTAAAATAAGGATATTCTAATTGTGATATTTTCCTTTATTATTCTCTCTTACATGGTATGTTTTTATTAAGCACTAGTGGTCTTCACAGGTATCTTATGAAATCCTCACCTTCATAAATAAGGTAATAAACTGTTAGCTGCTAAGATATTTTACAATCCTGTAATGAATACAATACATTTTGGACTCATTTTGGGGACTGATGAAGTGACTCACATAATGATGGAGTGTAATGCCTGCAATTTTGTGCTAACTTCACTCTCTAAAGACTGTTTGAAACTTGCATCTCAAAACACAACAGCATTGTAATTTTTTTCTTTTTCATATAGTAAGTCATATGTTACTGTACTGTGATGTTACTGTAGGTATGATGTAGAGTTTGTCTCTTACAGTTTAAGAATTGTAGAGCAAAAGGCAAAATCTTTTTACATAGACAAATTTTAGTGGAATCCAGGATAAATAAAAAATCAGGGCCATACTATAACCTCCCCTAGAGAAACATTCACGTTTTGCAAAGTTGTCACAGTCCTAATTGTCTCTGGCAATGGACAATACAGCAAACAGTAAGCCATAGGAGTGATACTGGTATATACTGCTATGGATTCCTTCCCTGCAAGACCAAACTTCCTCAGGACCTCCGTAAAGATTCTGTCCCATATGCAAGTGCTAGTTGAGAAGAAGAAACTCTATCTACACTTTGTAGGGAAAGGTAATCCTAAAAGGCCTGAGACACTTAATTAAAACCATAAAACTTAACTGTTGCTTTGAATTTCCATGTGGAACATGGTATACCCATTACAATAATTCTTGCTACTTAGCTTCTATCACCTACTTTTTATGTAATGCCATACAAAAAGGGTTAATCCATGCACATTCAAATTAAGATTCCATTATTTTTAGTAAAAGAGAAAAACAGAAGTTGGACAAGAGGAAATAGATACCATGTGATTTACCACAGATCCTCCAGCTAATGGTCCTTCTGTGTAGCAGGAAGCCTTGACCAGTCTTTACAAATATAAAACTCTCTGATTTACAGCATAACACAACCAGTTACATGTTACAAAGGTTCTGCTCTGGATGATACTCTTTAAAAAGAAGTACAAGATTTACAATTCTATACTGACTAATCCCTTAATGAGTTAATAATTTGCCAGAAATGGAAACTCATTCAACCAATAGTACTTAAACTTCCCCTCTTCCTTCACTTACAAATCACTATATGCTTCATTTGCATCTTTTTCACATAAGACAAAAAACTTCAATAATAATTTCTAGCTCAGTGGAGGGAATGAAGACATAATTCTTTTTTAGGAACTTTGCAGGGTTATTATTTTTTGTACACACTCTAAGACCTTAGCAATGCTATATACATATTTCTAAATGACATTACCAATATCACAACATTATTAGTATAACTTTTCTTGAAAGTAGTCCCTCTAACACAAATTCCCAAAAGATAAATTAATCCTCGAACAAAATAAAAATGTTTTATTGGCAGCATATGAGACAGTTTGCAACATTAAAACACCTGCTTAGATTACTGTTATTCCCTTTAAAATTCTGTATAAAGATCTGCAAAAGATATATAAGACAGCCAAACTTTTTGGTATTATGTTTACAAAGCTATTAGTATCCCAGTAGTGACATTAAGAACATATCATCCTTATATAAAATAGAAGAGAAATACAGTCAAATGAACACTAAATTCACATGCAACTTTTCTCTTCAGTAAATGAATATTTTTTTCCTTCTTTTAATTTTGTGTACTGTGCACTAAGAACAACTTCCAAAATCACAATTTATTGTGATGTCTGCATAGAAAGTAACAGATCATAAAAAAATTATAATACTAAATAAATAAATAAATAAAAATACAGTTGAGTTTTAAGTTAAGTGACTGCTTGCTTGCCTCCTAAATGCAGTTAAGTGCACCTCGTTCTTATGCCACCTTCTGTACTGAACTACTTACAACTTACAGTCTCTAAACATGTTATCTCCAGCTGTAAACATAAAATAAAAAAGCTTATTATTTACCAGGTATGGATTGTATTTTTCATTGCTCTGATTTCTTCTCAAGCCACACCAAAAACCAAGTAACAAGTGTATACTGTAAAATGCTTGCATGGATTGTATTTTGGACACATTTTGTCGTGGGATAAATGATGACATAAGCCAGTGCTGCTAGCTGTCTGCAGCATGGCCTCAGGACAGTGGTCACTATCTTGATTAACATAAGATTTAATTTTTAATTCCTCTTCCCTTTAAATAGTTCTTTAACTTTTCTCAGCCAGGTAGAAGCTGCCAATTTGGTCACATTTCTCTGTCTTCATTTAACACGTAGATTAAGCGTTAGTGAGCATGTGAGGAATAGGCATAAAAGGGGCCTCACACTGACACCTAACAGGTGTCAGGACATAAATGAGAACTAATTGCATTTGAAAAAGTGGGGAGTCACTTACTACATGGAACTACAAAAATATACTAAATACTTCAGTGGTCTCGCATGATTATGGGGGGGCTATGGTGGCAGCTGTAAGGCTCCAGAAAGGAGTTGGGGAAATTCTCTTCTCCAAAGAGCTCTGAAAGAATTCCTATGTATACTTAATATTCCACTGTAGAAAGTGAGTTTTCATATGAATTTATTGCCTAGTGAATCAAAAGTTTAATAGCTATCAATATTTATTTCAATTACTTCAACTAGTCATTCACAGTTGTCTTTTACATGCTTTATGGTCAGCACCTGGTATACATCCCAAACAAAGAGCTCTTTAGTCTTCTACTTATCCAAGTGCATGCATCTATATATCAGTTTGAGCAGCTGCTATGAGAGCAGCCATAAATAAAGCCTGCGTGCATTTATTGGTAAATTGTTAATCCACTAGTACAAACATGGACAAAAAAAAAATGAAATATTTTCCAGGGCTTTCTCTGATCTTACCTGAAGGCCTACTTTTAACCTAACGGTTACTATGCCAGGTGAAAATGGTCTTATATTTGACTTTTGGGATATGCCTACCAAAATTATCCCATCAGGATCAATAAAACTACTGGACATTGCTTGAAAATCTATACAGTGAAATATCATTCACCACAGATACATATCTAACTAGATTTTACTTTGGGTTAGAAGAGGCTGGAAAGGGTTTGCTAGAGGTATAGTTAGCTATGTTACACAATAGTCAGCTTACAGATTCTTCAAAATAGTGAGATATAGGCCATATCAGAAAACACTCATATAATAAATAAATACCTACACCCAGTACATGTGGCCATGGTTTGTCACCTCTTTCCTTCCCATCCCATAAGAAATCATGGCTTATTTTAAAAGGGAGAACACACACTAACACAAACAGGGTGAATGCTGAGAAGATATAAAGAATAGAAACTTGCTATTAAAATGAAAAATAATCCTTTGTAAGTAATCTGTGTGATTCTCAAAAAAATGTTAGCATAAATGGAAAACATGACGTAAATGTGAATCCAGACTCATTCTGCTAAATAACAAAAATGTATATTAAAAGAAACACTATAAAAAGGAGGTGAGAAAGCCTTGCTGAGTCACAGATGAAAGATGTTTTTGCACATCAGAACAAGAGAACAATGACCCATTAAAAAAAAAAAAAAAAAAAAAAAAAATAAAGAAAACCTGCTTTAAAGGGGGGCTTTTATCCTTATCTTGAATAAAAAAAAACAAAACAAAACAAAACTACTTTCATTTCCCCCTGAGGGTGTTCAATTTTAAGACAGAAAAGTGATATAGCATCAAGCTATGATAGAGAAGTTAATTATTCAGATTTAGATAGGAAAGCATTGGTTACTAAAACAAACAAGGTTCCTGAAACTTAATTTGAAGACTTTTGTATCATGGCCTTCTCTCTTCTGCATACATTCAGTTTTCAACATATTACATGCTTTTTACAGGTGTGTTAGGTAAGTTCTAACTTTTACTTTGAACATGTAAAAAATCTGGAATATCCAAACCTTTTCATGTAAAATTGGGTAATTTGTATTCAGATCAGTTTTCAGGTTCTGAAAGCACATGACAGAAGAATGGGATTCTATGAGTGTTCATGGAGAAGAGACATGTGCTATGAAATTCAGTGGTGCCAGGGCTTCAAAAATTACAAGTTTTCCTGAGATGAAGGTTTATTCAGGTCAGTCAGGCTGTCTCTGCATTACCAGGTAGCCAAGCAAGCAACCTAACTTGCATTATCATGTAACAAAACCCAAAAGAAGTAGCTCTTCACAGCAGAAGAATTGGTATTGAGGACGTGACATTCACACTAAAGTTTGGGACCTCAGGTTTTTGGGGTGGTTGGATTTTCTGGGGTTTAGACTACCTCTAACCTCATCTTAATGACTGCACACTCTTTTGTAACTGGGGTGTAGCTGGTGAGGAAGTCCTGAAATTCATCCCCCTGTTTAGTTTCATTTAAAATGCATCTACTTCATTTGCTCCGAGGATGCTCCACAATGCAAATCAAAACATTCCAAATGGGGATGATTAGGAGGTCCATTTCAAAAGCACACTCCTGTTTCAAACTAAAACATTAGAGCAGATACACCCTAATTGTCTAATTTTGAGCTCCCATCACAGGTATCAGCAGACACATTTCAGATTATCAGAATGGAGGGTATT
>JANIJG010018380.1:112038-129649 GCA_024611175.1 Megaceryle torquata | reverse complement strand
TGGCCACCCCAGCCCACTGCAGGGGGAATGTTGAGAACACACCTTGGTGCTGTGCAAGCCCTGCCCGGCAGCAGCCACAACACGGGTGTGTTATCAGCACCTTTCCAGCTCTCGGTGCAAAGCACAGCACTGGGAGAGCTGCTGTGGGGAAAATTAACTCCAGCTCAGTCAGACCAAATACAAGCACTCAAACCTTTCACACCCTTAGGTAAATTTATACCAGCAAGAATTCCTCTACTTTGACTTTTTTTTTTTTTTTTTTAAGTAAAAGATTCAAATATATGCAATAATTTTAATATAGCAAACTCACAAAGAAAATAAGATTTCAAAGGTTATTACATTAATTAGAAATTACCAGTTACCCCTTTTACTTGTACTGTGACTGAGATGTGGAGGGAGAAACAAATAAGGCCAAAGGACGCAAGGTTATGTGCAAATAATTAAGATGATTGCTTAGGTTTTGGATGTTGTTTGTCACAAGGCACTGTAGTTCCATATGGGTTTCTAGATACAGCAGAATGTGACTTTCACACAAAACAAGCAGGATGAGAGATTCCTCCATTGAGCTCAAGCAGTCCATCTTCAGATTTTAGCACTTTTAGGTGCTTCTGGAAAGACAACACCCAAGCTGCATATTCAAGTTATAACAAACTGCATACTCAGACCAGTGAATGCAAGCTGCCTTAGAGCACTCACACATTTGAAAGGGGTTGAAGGCATCTGTGTGGGACATAGCTAAGAGAGGTAAGAGGGCCTAGAGGGCTCAAGGTACAAGATATCTGGAAAACAGCTCAGTCTCTGTAGATGCTAACTATAGGACATCCCATAAAAAACTTGTGACCGGCCGCCAGATGGTCACAGATGACACCAAGTTAAGCAGGAGTGTTGATCTGCATGAGGATAGGGAGGCTCTACAAAGAGACTTGGATAGATTGGACTGATGGGCCAATGTTAATGGGATGAGCTTCAACAAGGCTAAGTGCCAGGTCCTGCACTTGGCCACAACAACCCCATGCATTGCTACAGGCTTGGGGAAGTGTGGCTGGAGAGCTGTCTGGAAGAAAAGGACATGGGGGTTCTAATTGAGAAGTGGCTGAATATGAGCCAGCAGTGTGCCCGGGTGGCCAAGAAAGCCAATGGCATCCTGGCTTGTATTAGAAATAGTGTGACCAGCAGAAGTAGGGAGGTGACTGTTCCCCTGTACTCAGCACTGGTAAGGCTACACCTTGAGTACTGTGTCCAGTTTCGGGCACCTCAATACAAGAGAGATATTGAGATGCTGGAGAGAGTGCAGAGGAGGGCAACGAAACTGGTGAAGGGCCTGGAGAATAAACCTTATGAAGAGCGATTGAAAGAGCTGGGACTGTTTAGTTTGAGAAAGAGAAGGCTGAGGGGAGACCTCATCATTCTCTACAACTACCTGAAAGGACATTGTAGAGAGGTTGGTGCTGGTGTCTTCTCACAGGTAATTAGCAATAGAACAAGAGGCAGTGGCTTCAAACTGCAACAGGGTAGGTTTAGACTGGACGTTAGGAAAAAAATTTTCACAGCAAGAGTAGTCAGACACTGGAATAGGCCCAGGGAGGTGGTTGAGTCACCACCCCTGGATGTGTTTGAGGATCGTTTGGGTGTGGTTGGGGGGGTATGGTGTAGGGGAGAACTTTGTAGAGAAGGGATGATGGTTGGACACGATGATCCCAAGGGTCTTTTCCAGCCTGAATGATTCTGTGATTCTGTGTGACTTGCAAGATGTACAAGGACATAGAGCTCACATGTAAACACTAAACACTAAATCAGGAATGTATTTGAACCTAGGCAGTTATTTTATACCCTATTATAAATATCCCCACAGATTAGCTGACCAGAGATGCACTAGATATTTATAAATTTGGCATTAGATCTTGTTTTGTCGTGGTTGGGGATGTTTATGAGCTCAGGCAGTTGGGTTTGTGTGGAAGATGATACAAAGAGGGTGAGCAGTGAGAAACATGAGACTGAGAACCAAGTATGGGCCTGAGAAGGAACGCTGAAAACCCTCTCTGTAAAAATGTGCAAACCAGAAAAAAACTGTACCTCGAGCCCAACAGCTGCTGATATAACTGGATTGTAGAAATATAGGAAATAAACTGTTCTATTTTACAGTACCACACTAGAAGGATCAGGCTGAAAAACTAATTGGTATTCTTGTTGCCAGTCTTAGCAGAGAGACACTCATGTAATTGACGCACACTATATCACAGTCATTTCCAGAAATTAAGTTAGAAACACATTAGCAACCTTGTGGGCCTAAGCTTGAAAACCACCTCTTTTCCCTTCAGTACACATAAAGTATTTCACTGTCCTGTGTTGACAATACACAAACCCCAAATTCAGTTTAAGAAACAAAATGTGGTAGTTTAATATGGAAATGGAATAAACATTTTTGCTACAGTTTTATTTATTGGGAAAAAACAATTTGATTTTGTAAGCTTAGACTAAATGGATAACCTGTCATTAGGATGCCACTTAATTCTGAAAGGCAGGATCTGCTCAATATCAGGGTATGATTGCAAATGGTGAAGATGCCAAAGCTCCACCAATTGCTAAACCACCGCCCTCACTTTACCCATCCAGGTTACACCACATACTGTGTCTGTACTGCAAATTCAGACTGTTCATTATTTTTTTTTTTTTTTTTTTTTTTTTTTTTTTAAATGTTCTTTATCCACCAGTAGCAAACAGACCAGAACTGGTTTGGGAACAGGGAGCCATGTCCTTTGTCATGGTACTAAGTGCACTTTCAATCTGCTGCCTGGCCAACAAGTCACAAACTGGCTTTCAGGATAATCTGTCCTCTGATGTGATCAGTGGTTCCTTGACCACATCTGCACTTTGACTACAGGCATGCACCTGATCCCATTGCAGCAGAGGTTTGCCAGCATGTGTCTCCTTCCACATAAAATTGTGCGCTCCTACTCTCCCACATTACCCCCCCTAGAGTTTGAACATCTATGCCTTAAATCATCTAGGACAGTTAAGCTACCAATTTTAGTTCATAAGGAGATTGTGCAAGGGATATGAACACAGCTTAACGGTCATTTGTGAACTTGGACATTCAACTGTCCTTTATCACCTCTGCATAGATGTAATATACTAGCATGACTTTTTAGAAGAAAAATGTAAAAATTGCTGCAAAATTAAGGCAATTGATACAGGAAATCATATGTAGTAATTAAGCATAACTGCATCAATTTTATATGATTTTCTTTTCTGTATTAATTAACCATAGTTTATTTTTCAGTTGCAACTCTATAAAACCCTTTCCAAAAATCCTGAAAAAACCATACAGATTCTACTACAGGGGGTCAGTGTTCTTAAAGTTGAAACTACTATACTTTTAAACCTGCGCTGTCATTTTCTGACAGCAAAGATTAGTGACAATACACCCATCATAAACAAACAAACAAAAAACCACTAAGAAGAAATTAATAAAAGGCATATTTTCCAAATTATGTTCTAAACCCCTAAAAAACTTCCATTCAATGTTTATATTCATCATAATACATCAGTACTTCAGGAGCAGTGGTACAACAAAGACCTCAGGGGATGAGGAGTCCTCCACCACCCAGGGTGTATGCAGACCCAAAATGCACACAGACCAGATTCACCTTTGCTTGGCTGTACAAACACTGATGCACCACTTACGTGAGCACTGTTGATAAACTCACAAAGACAAAATGATGTGATTCACTATTAAAAGCTGTTTTCTCATGATAAAAAAAAAAGTTACTGTTAATCCATGCTCCACAAGTTGCACAAATCAGTGAGTGACGGTGATGAAAACATAGTTAAACATATTTAAGTTACACTTGAAGGTTTTTCTAAATGAACATATGCAAATGCTTGAAGCCCAGGGGCAGCTCTTGCTTGCACTCAGGACATTTACATAGCTTTCCAAGCTAATATTTAATCTAGTATTCAGTAAAACATCACTAATTACTTTAATAAATTCCTATCATCTTGTGAGATGCCTTTTCCCTCTGAGTTGCAAAACAGAATCTTTAAACACCTTCCCTATTAAAGTAAGTCAATGATTTGCAGTCTTCAGTGCTTTGAATTTTAAGAAAAGATAAGTTTTAGTTTTCATTCTATTTCTTAACACTGTTTCTTGTAATTTTTCAAAGCTACTAAAATATTATGTATCATCAGGAAGAATTCTGGGGCAGCATGGAATAGGAGGATTAAACATTCAGTGAAAGAACCGGTGTGCTCTGTAATAGTAATTTGATAAGAAGAGAGCAATTAATTGCCAGAGTGGATCACCCCATAAGGGTCTACCTTGCTCTCTATCAATTGCTTTAAGGGAAAACTATAAGAAACTCCACAGAAGGCAGCTACAGAAGAATTTGCCCATGGAAGGCTTTTTTACAAAAGCATCTTAACATCTGTAATATTAATGTGAGGATTAATTAATTTCTTAGTCTTTTTATATATCTTTATTATTCATACACAGATACACAGTTTTATAACACAAATGCAAAACCTCTAGGAAGCCTACAGACTTCATTTCTAATGGGCCTGTCAACATGGCAGCTGTAACATTTGTCCTCCAACTACAGCACTCATAATATAAACTCCTGTTACATCACACCCACAAAACAGGCAAATGAAAATTTCTAATCTTACAGCTGTTATTTCACATATGTTTATCATAGCCTTTGCTGATTTTCTCTCTCACATAAATAGTTCAATTCTTTTCAGTTTCTCCTCTTATATAAAAGTTTTCTCTGGTACTAGTTATTGTACGTGGCTCACAATCCCCACCACAGCTGGTATTCTGCCCTGACCTCAAGTATTTGATTATTGTAGTAGCCCTGCAATGTGTCAGGAAAAATCAAAAAAAGCACTAAAGCGTGGCAGCATCTGCACTGCTGAGGTCTAGATTGAAGAGTAATAAATACAGTGTGGTGCAATTTTAATGTATGATGCACCTCTGCTTCATGGAACTCTCTTCTTCCCCTGCTCTTGCATTTTGTATTTATTTTCCTGTTTGTTTAAATTAGACATAAAATCAAGTCCCATGAGACACAAGAATACTGTGGAATACCCACATAAGTAATTTCTTCTATTGATTTAAACCCTTAAGGTCTCTTTAATGGATTTTAAAAAACTAAATATGGCAGACTGCCCTGGCACCAGTCAATGTAATTTAACACAAATCCATAGAAGAGGATTGATCTTGCTAAGCTTATCTCTAATATGTTTTACAAATACTGACGCTTAGTGCGTTAACTTAGGCCCTCTTTGCTCTGAAAGATATTTTTATGCCTAGTCTCATACCAGATGGGCACCCAAGTATTTTATAAAAGATGACAGAAAAATTACATTATATAAAGTTGGGAAGAGGCAGCCTAATATCAAAACTGAAGAAAAAGAGGACAAAAGAAATGAATTTGCCTGAACCAATCTCATATTTCATGACCTCATCATGCAGAAGCTGCCTGTCTATTTCTCAACAAGTGATAAATATTAAAATGAAATTTTTTTTGCATGTCTTATCAAAAGCTTCCAATATCAATTGTTTTCACAAATGTTTTCTCCTGCAAGCAGTGAGTGCCTCTTCATCAATCTTTTATCAAAAGCAATCTTGTTCTGATTTCAGTCTTATCAGAAAAACTTCTCTCTCTCCTTTGTTGTTCTTTTTTATTTTTTTTTCCTGTTTCTTGGCAGAAGGTACATGAATATCATTTTACACTTGACCGTGGCTGCATCTCCATCGATCAGGAAATAAAAAGTAAGTCTGAAGGATATGTCATGACCCTGCAAAGCTCCAAGCAACAGAAACACATGTAATGATTCCGCTGTGCCCAACAGTGGCAAAGGACAAAGGAGGAAAGCATGTCTGCATGGCCATATGAATGTGTTAATATTTCTTTTTCCAAGGAATGTTTCCATTGCCAAATATTTCTAAGAAGAGAAAATGAAGATTTAACAGAGGACTTGATTTCCAGAAACCTTCCTGACAGATCCATCATCTTGAAAGAGATTATACATTATCAAAACACCAATACAGCACAGAGCCTGGCCTTTCAG
Source organism: Megaceryle torquata (assembly GCA_024611175.1). Taxonomy (NCBI): domain Eukaryota; kingdom Metazoa; phylum Chordata; class Aves; order Coraciiformes; family Cerylidae; genus Megaceryle; species Megaceryle torquata. The sequence goes on along the minus strand of JANIJG010018380.1, from coordinate 123,577 downwards.
CATTACTTTTCATTTGAAGGACACATGGCAGGATTTTGGCAGCAGGCCCTGTGGTGGGGAGCTGTGAAGGAAGAGTCTGTGCCAGTCAAAACTGAGCCCAGCCACCTCTGGAGCTAGTGACAGCAATACATGGTGTGCCAAAATTGCAGCCAGGCAGATTAGCAGGTGGCACCCCAGTTCCAACCTATTTAGGAAAAACCTTCAGCCTCTGGGCTGAGGGAGATGCTCATGGACACACCTGGCTGGAGACATGTGGCCAGGGACGCAGCTGGACATGTGCTGCTAAAGGCACTGTGGTGGAAACACAGCCAGAGGCACTCTTTGAAGGAAGGTCCCCATGCCAAAAGGGGTTATTCGTAGGGGACTTGATCCCATAGATAAGCCATGTGAGGGTGGGGACACCTTGAGGGACTACAGCCCACGGGCACCCCACATCAGGGAGGGACACCTCTGGCAGACTGAAGGCCACAAGTGACCCATGCCAGGAAGGGGCACTAAACAAAGGAAATGAGTGTCAGAAACCATTATGTACTTGACTCCTCCAATCACCTGCACTGCTGACTGCCTCACCAAAGAGACTAGGAGGGACTGAGCTTAACGTGCCATGAAAATAACAGGATTTCAGGCTAAGAAGGGGAAAGTGAGGTGTTTACTTGTTTGTTTATTTGTTTATGGCTTTTTTTACTTAATAGCAAACTCAGTGATCAGGAGTTGGCATTAACTGACAATAAATTTTATGTATATTATAAATAAATTGTATTCTGAGTCCAGAACTTTTGCCCACAAGACTTGCTTGACCTACTTGAGCCTGTAACACATTGAGAACTATACAGTCTGAAAGCTCATTTCAAACATCACCTAGGACTGTGGGGAAAGAAAACATTCTGAACAAACACCATATGCTTTCTGCTGCTATACCTGGACAGCAACCAGTGTTTCAATATATCTGGACAAGACCCTCAGTTTGTATAAATAAATGTCATTCCAAAAGTCTCACAACACACCAAGACCAATGCACAGTGACAGAATCCAGAACAGAGTGAGCTGCTGTAGTGACAAAAGTTTGAATATATAATGATTTCTGTGCGAAAGGGGAAGAGGCTCCAAAATCCCCAGTTTCTGACTTCTGAAAGAAAATAACCTCACAATAATCATAAACAAAACCACCTTAAGAGAAAAGGGTGGAAAAAAAAAAAAAATTTATATTTATGGGCAAGTGACTGGGGCCTTGTGCCCCCCCCCCCCCCCCAAATGCTATGTAGGTGTTTGCTTCCTAAATATGCATGTGTGTTAGGTTGCTCCCTCACAGACAGAATCTTATCTTGAACATTCCAGACAGAGGAGAAGTAAGGAGACAAAATGCTTTCTTTAGATGAATGCATGAATGAAATTTATAGCTGTAGAGACAGACTATACCTAAGCTGGTCCATCCAGGTTCTCAGCTCCTGGGGTGCTAAGGAGAAAAGTTTCATAGTAAGAAATTGTTAAGCTGAATCACAGGAGAAACAGTACCAGAAACAACACCAATTATCATAGAACCCCGCCTTGACATGATGTCTTCTCACATATTCTCACATAGGCAGTACGTATGTGAGCACAGACGAAGAGAGGCAGAAGGTCGTGGTCATGAGACACCTAAACTGCTGGGCTTTAGGAACATATTTTGTCTTGATCCCACTCAGCATAAAAGTGGCAGACTTGTAGCATGTCAAGCGAACACTGAAGAAAACAAAATGATTTGTCAGTGTTGACTCTGGGGTGAAAGATTCCAGAAAAAGAGTGGGCTATATAGTCATGAGTGCCACAAAGAAGGTGACAAAAGAATGATTATTAACTCTTAAATAATAAGGAAGCATATGATGAAAATGTCTAGTATAGCATAAGATAAAAGCTGTAATTTTTCAACAAAATTTTGTATTTTACTTGTCTGTAGCTTCCTTGTCTCAATGTAGGGAGGTGGCGGGGGGGAGAGCATGTGTTTGAGGATTAGAAGGTCACCAACAGATAGTAGATAATTTATCTCTTAAAAAGAGCACTGTGTGAGGACTCTTCCCTGTTATGATATTTATATTTACCCCTGGTGTTTTGTTTTGTTTTGTTTTTTAACTATTCCTGTATCTGACAGGATGCTTACAGTATAGGTTGGAAGATTTGTAAAGACATTTCTTCCTAGGTGAGGTGTTGGTAATTTAAAAGAAGAAAAAAATCTCTTTGTAGACAAAACTCAAATATGCCAAATGCAAACATTTTACATTTTCATCATGTTCCTGATGAAGAGAAGACAAAAAATTGCTAACTGGAGTCTGGAGACAAATCACAAATGATGCTTTCTCATCTGGAAGATATCAGTAACTATCAGGTTAAGGCTCAAGCTAAAGCTTTCCTCCATTCTCTAAAAATGCTTTTACTTTTGATTTTCTCCTGTAATATGGCCACAGTGCCACATTTTGCAATCAATAAAGAATGTGTCCAGGATTTGAGCAATGAAAGAAAATACTAATTTTAAAAGAAAAATAATGTAGATAGCATGAAAAGAAGCATATTAGTTACTAAAGCACTATTCCATTTTTCTGCTGACAGTAAGTGAAAAAAATATATATTTCTTACAATATATCTTTTAAATCATATTACTTAAGAATGTAGCAGATGTATCTTTAAATTGATCCTTAAACTAATGCAAGATCCAAAAGTTTAATGCCTTGTTCTTAGGCTTTAGTGTTTTAAACTAGTACTAGAAAAATAATCTATTATTTTATAAAGAGCAGACAGAATGGTAGAGCCTACACTAGTATCTTGATGTTTGTACATGAGAATTGTCATGGTAAATATGCTTTGTGATACTGAATGGCGTAATGACATCTTTTTAAAGATGGAGAATATTTGCTAAATTCCTGCAATTTTTGGATGTTAATGCATGGATATGCACAGGAGAGTAATTGTTCTAGCACGCATGTCAATCTGAAAGAAAGATGTCTCTTGTGAAGAAAGTAGGTTTTGAAGAAAGTCTTGTTTTGTTTCAACTCAAGTTTTTTCAAATAATCTTGAGGTACCAGCTATAAATGTACATAAAGTCCCGCAGAACATACACTACAAATGTGCATCATAAATATATGTCATTAATACAATATGCAATAATAATTACTGATCCTGGAAACAAAGAATGAAAGGATTCCTGTAATGTGTTTCTGAAATACAATAAGCTAATTTTGTTTACACATTAATTCATATTTCTTCTATGTATTTTTTTTTCATAGGGATGAGGTAGTAAACATACAAAAGCATTTTATGAAAATGCCTTATAGGCTGATGGCTTATTATGACAGTCCATCAACACCTGCAATTGTTATGCTGTGTGTATTGGGTCTGACTGAGCTGGAGTTAATTTTCCCCACAGCAGCTCTCCCAGTGATGGGCTTTGCACCAAGAGCTGGAAAGGTGCTGATAACACACCCGTGTTGTGGCTGCTGCTGGGCAGGGCTTGCACAGCACCAAGGCTGGTTTTCAACATTCCCCCTGCAGTGGGATGGGGTGGACAAGATCTTGGGAGGGGACATGACTGGGACAGCTGACCCAAACTGACCAAAGGGATATTCTATACCATATGACATCAGCTGAACTATAAAAGCTAGAAAAAAGAGGAGGCGAAGGGGCACCCGCTTGTCCTCCAGAGTAACTGCCATGCGTTTGGAGCCCTGCTTCCCAGAGAAGGGCCAGAGCTCACCTGCTGAGGGGAAGTAGAGGATAAATCTCTGCTTTCTTTTGCTTCTGCCCGTGGCATAGCTTTGCTTCTTCATTAAACTTCTTTTCTCTTAGCCCACGAGTTTCATCTTATTTTTTTCCCCTGGGTCCAGCTGAGGGGAGGGCGCAGCAGTGATAGAGCGGCTCAATGGACACTTGGCATCCAGCCAAGGTCAAACCACCACACTCTGGTTTACTTTTTTCATAATATAACACTACACTGTAAGTATCTGGAATAATTCTTTTTTTTTTTTCTTTTTTTTTTCCTGGCAGAATTCTATCTAAGGGTCAATTTTCAGGGAAAAAAATCTCAACTTGAAGAATTTAGACACTTGTATGAAGGAGACTAAAGAAAAATACAGTGTTATTCCCTAATTAGAAAAAGTTCTGATGATAATGAACTCAGTGGTGATGGTATAAAAAATCAGTAACTGGGACAGGAAATTGGACTATGAAAAGAGCTGAGAGCCTAATGATATGTGAAGTTCAATAAAGAACTTGCTGGATAAGGACAATGGAACTTGAAGAAAAAGCTTGGGCACATGGCAACAGGGAGAGGATCCATGAGCAGACAGGGATTTGACTCCAAATGAGAGAAAAGGGAGAACCACACCAACGTGAGATTGAAAAGGAAGTGACAGAAACTGTCACAACCAAAGGAAATAAAAAAGTTAAAGGTCACTGGAGCATGTTCTTTCTCTAAATTTCAATGGAACCTGGAACCTACAAACTCTGTTGATAGAAAATATAAATGAAACTAGGTGTCAAAGTACTCCCTTCCCAAGTAGGACCAGGGATGACTTTAACATTCTGCAAACTTTGGTTACTGTTGGTGCATACAGCAGAGGTCAGTATGGTCTATCAGTGATTCCAAATCTGCTACTTCAGGGTTTTTTTTTTTCAATTTTCAAGTTTGTAAGGGCTTTAATGATTGACTTAAATATTTTTCTACAGGTTTCTGCTTCATTCAGTGATAGAATCATCTGCAAGATTGTGAAGGAGGTTCTTGTTCAAAAGACCTAAGAAATATCTTTAATTTCTTTAAATAGAAAGGGGATTGAGAGAACAAGTGTATTAACTCCCAAAGTGCTCTTAACAAAAAGACAAAAGACTCTGACCTTAAAAAGACATGTGTTATGCTAAGCAACTTATATTTCAGAGTTGTTCTTTAATTGGGTGTTCCAAATTTTCTGTGTGTTTATCTTGAGACTAAAATACTGTGCAATAAATAAGTCTTGGAAATCAAACTATTGTGCCACAAGTTGGAAAAAAAATGAAGAGCCTACCTTTACAAAAAGCCAACTGTTCTGTAGAGAATGGCAGTCTGGCTGTGTCATTAAAGGTTATCTCATAAACCATATGGACCACTTACAAGGAGATCCAAAAATCAAGTTTTCCTCTAATCCTTAAGAGGTTATAGCACATTCTTCTGTTCCTTCTTTATTCCAAGACAAATGCACCTTGACAGAAACTATGTCTCCTTTTCTTTCTGCATTACTTGGCTGTCACACTGAGAACAGACAGGCTAGAGTGGTTTTAATGCTTGTATGAAGGACAACAAAAAATAGCTTATTTAAGGGAATAGCTATGATGGGATGCTTTCCTGTTTGTGTTTGATTAAGACAGTGGTAATTTCAAGTTCACCTGTTTTACTCAGGATATTGAAGAGATCTAGAAAAAAAAGTAATTTTAAAATCTTTTCCACACATAAGAAAAAGCTGTTTGATTTCTACTGCATCATATTTATCTGAGATATATTATTTATGCTATTTTCTTTGCTGGATGGTCTTATTTAGAAGGATGATCTTTTTACAGGGCTTCAACTGTTACCAGATTTGTATGGAACTGGACACAGATGAACATACAAGTCGTCATCACAAACTTCATTATTAGCAAAGAAGGTCATATCTCCTTGTAGCTGGAGTAAACCAAAGAGACAATGTGCAGATGGCTAAACTTAATTCATCACAAGAACCTTCAGAATATTGTAAAAATAAAATCTGTTTCTGAACTATAGCTCTACCACTTTAAATAGCTTTTATATATATATGAAGTCTCTTTGAGAGCTTTAATCATGAACAAATTACTAAACTTTTCTTTTTCTTTTTTTTTTTTTTTTTTAAATACAACAAACCCAACAAGTGAACCAACCTGTATCATGAAAAAAATAATGAATAAAGCCTGATTTCCTAACAGTTTTGGTTCCACATCTCACTGCTACTACTTTAACAAATATGATTTCCCCGTGCATTTCTATGATGGCTTTCTCCACTGTCTGCCACACTGCTAGATCGTCACAACATCCACAGATCTTGCTGCATTTCTCTGAGCTCCCTCACACACCTTCTGACCCCATCAGGCAGCACACATTGTGGTTTCCTCAGAGCTGCACAGGCTGACCAGCTGGTCCTGTTGCCAGGAGGAATGGATGGCAGCTCAGGTCTGCCTGTCCTCTCTTCAATGGGGACACGTGCTCTCTTATGCTCTACTGAAAAACTGATTTCAGTTTGTTTTGTTGTTCTTGTTGTTTAGGGTTTTGTTTTGTTGTTTGGTTGGTTTGGTGTTGTGGGTTAGTTTTTTTTTTTCATGTCACATCCATGATATTCATACCTTCCTGTCAAGTTTGGCTGATATTGCTCACCAGCTTAGAAAATTAATACGACAGCACAGACAGGCAGTTAACAGGCAGATGTGTATACAAAGGTAATGCAATAACAATAAAATGTACTTCCTTAGAAAATAAGCCAGAAAATTATAGTCGAATGACAGCAAAGTTGCAATTTATCTTCACAAGTAGCCAAAGAGGAAACAGGAGGATGAACTGCAACATTTTACAAGTGAAGGACTTGGCTGTGGTAGGTTAGGACTTGTCAGTGCTGGGTTAATGGTTGGACTTGATGATCTTAAAGGTCTTTTCCAAGCTAAATTGCTCTATGATTATACTGCTTTTTTGAATGCTACTTCTAAGGATATTAGTGACTAATTTCACTTTGCACTACAACAGCTGGGTGTTTTAATTTGTTATGTCACGTGTTTGTTAGTTCCCTAATTATGACACCGTGCTCCGCACAATGTGATGCTCTTAAATATTTTTTGTATGTCATACAATGTACAATTGCATTTCCTTCTGCTCCCTGTGACTTTCCCAAGACTGATATGGGGTAATGTAAAACCAGTTAATGAATACAATATAATAAAACAAAATTAGAAGATTAAAGCATGCTAGGCCTCCTGTTCTTTAAAAAGCAACAATCTAGCCCTTGTGCTGATGCATAATATATGCAGTTCAGAAAACACCAAATCAAGTCCAGTGAATCCCTGAGCGACTCAACATGGTTTTATTCTTGGAGGACTGATGCATACACTGTCTGGGATGGAGAAGGGAACTGAAAAGAGGAGGGATGCAGGAGAGTATGGCAGAATTTTATAATATTCTGTAAGGGAATGTCAACTTTAATACTTCTACCCTTGGAAGCTGTAAGAGACTGTTTTGAATGTCATACCTGGGCACAAGCCCTTCTTCTAGACCCAAAATTATCACAATCATGGTATGTGAATGCATCCTTTTGTTGAGAATACATGACTTTAACCCAGGGGTAAGCTGATGCATTCTGTATGTCTGTCTGTATATATATTGTAAGGCAACCCAAGGGCACCTGTAGTCACCACGCAGATGTATGGCAGCATAAATTACATTTGATTTTACAGTAATGCCAGCTGACGTTGCCGTTATTCCTTACTTGCATGTCTCTGCTGAGTCTGAATTCATCTCAGAACAAAGTCTAAATACCTCCTGGAGCTGAACAGGATGTGCCCTGCATCCAGACCATACATAAAAGTGAAACAAGGTAAAGCAGAAGCCTAGATTTAGCCAACAAACATTCAACCTTTTACCAACACACCATATAAATATCACTCAGTATCTCCTGATCATTTCTGAGCAGCACAATACAATCTGGGGACATGAATGTTGTGTCTGTTGCACTGATTTACTTCTGTTTACTATCTACCTCTCTTCCAGCCCTCTGCACAGTTTTTTTCTGTCACTTGCCCAATGGCAGTATTATTTCAGATTGGAATCAAGATACTTCAGTATATGGGATCCTATCTGGGTCTTTTGTATCTCGGTTTATAGTACTGCAGTTAGTAACAGGTATTTCCTTTTTGTTCTCCTTGACACAAGTTACTGTTTTTCTATTTCAAAGACAAACTAACTCAGCAGAACTATGCTATTTTCCTATTTAAAATGTAATATTCTACGTAGCATGATCTAATAAAAAGATAGTTCTTAGATCAAGATGTGACTACTTCTTTCAGCAAAAGTAAGAACATGTTAATTGATCCAAATGTTCCATTAGCAGCTTTTAGCAATAACAAAGTAGTTCATGGATGATTCAGTATACAGGGAAAGGAAGAAAGAGGGAAGAAGTCTGAACACTTAAGAAAGGGCTTTTCATTATTATCTAAACTGGAAAAAAAATGTGGGATGTTTGTTAGAGGCATTTCCATAGGATGACTTATGTCAGATACTATCACGACCCTGGTGAGGTCTTTAGTTGAGTGAGCAGTTATCTAATTTTTACACAAAAGCAGAGTAGATTTTTGTCTCAGCAAAGATGCACAACTGGATAAATGTGTATTTATGTGTGTTTCAGATCTTCTTAAAATACCTTCGCTGTCTTCCTGTTCACATAATTCTGTTTATCAACAAGATATTATACAGAGAATAAAAAATCTAAGCAGGGAAAGTCAATCTGGATCACTTTCTTACTAGCAGAGAAAGTGATGGCAATGAAGACATAATTCTGTTCAATGCTCATTTTTGATGCTCATTTTTGTCAGTACTTGAATCCAAGAAACAGATTTGTTGACAGAACACTGTGTTCTTTTAAATAAGTGAAGTTTAAAGAATTATGAATGTTAGTGTATAGAGAAAAAATAGTAAAGAACATCCAACAGATCATAAATAGATGTCAAAAAAGTTAATAAAGATGTTAAAAAAAAAAAGGAGAAATCACAAAGATTAAAGAGTATTTTCATAAGAAAATGCAGTAGGAGACAAGGGATAAAAGCTTTATAATTCTGTATGGCAAATGGAAAATGACGGAGATGTGACTAAATGGAAACTTAAGTCTGTAGGCATTGTGACAAAAAAATCACTACTTTGGAAGGTCATAACACAGCCTTTTCATTATTTCAGGCACTCTGATGTAACAAGCTGACAAAAAATTATATCAGAGAGACAGTGCGCAGAAGATAAGTCCCAGAAGATATTTATGCTGAGCAGTAGACAGTGTGGAAGCACACACGATTCTGACATGACACATCAGCATCTGAGACAATCCACACCAACTGATCTGGGACCCAATAACTTCTTCTCTCTTTATAAACTCACACAGACCTATCCAGTCCCATCTTTATGTAAACATAGAAAAAAAATCTGCTTCTCCTCTTCAGAAATGACATTCTTCCTTAATTTACAGATTTCTTTCCCCAATAGTCTTTCCTTTTATTCATGGCTTATCTCATTCCCATTTCCTCTTCACTGCTGAAGGTCTCAATTTTGCCATCTTGCTTCCTTCCTGCAGTTCTAATATATAGCAACACATAAAATTTGCATTACTTCCTGACCTCAGTTTTTTCAGTGTGGATCTGGATCTTTATTTTAGGCGTCCTCAAGTTTGTTGACATTCATATTTCAAGGATTAAGTGTAGCATTAGTCAAGTTGTGCCCTCCATCTGAACTTGTCTTTGAGTGAGTGAAACACTTTCTTCTTAAGTAGTGTTCTTTAATTTTCCTTATGCTTCAAGACTGATTATCTTCTGCTCTGCATGTTCAAATGGAGGATTAACAAAGAGGAATGTAACTTAATGTGGATATTTGTTGAAGACAAACATGATAGATGTACTTCTACCTACCAAATATCACTGCAATGTGGACAGGGTAAGTCAGTAATGGTATGGAGTGAAATAATCTTTGCAATTACACGTAGAGATGAAGGCACCTAAGAGCTCTATGAACTTTTCTAGTATCTAATGTAAATCAAATACCTAAATGTTAACTGACTGTTCAAGAAAAATCAAGTACATTTATTGTACCAGTGAGGAATTTTTCAATTCCTCGACCAATTAATAGGTTTCCTTCAGCTATATCCAGGACTATATTTTAAATTTTTAATAGATTAGTTCTCCCATTTATAATCAGACTAAATATAACTGAATACAATATGAAGATACTAGATAAAAAATCACTTCTCTTTAATGTATCCTTACTATAAACTGGACTGGCAAATATATCAGAAAAGAAATTCCAGAAATAAAGTATCAGAGACTGTTACAATCATGAAGAGGATATGGGAAAGAAGGAAATAATTTCTATTTTCACTTTCATGTTCTAACCCAGAATCAGAGAAGTTATAGAATGGATGGAATAATTAATGTGTTGGTTTTCTTTTTTTCAACGACTTGGAATCTACTTCATATATTACTCATACACATTTTGCAAGTTTTGTGCACATAAGCATAGTTTATAGATGCATGATTCTACCTCTACAATTTAGTTTGTGAAGGTGTATTCCCTAAAAATAAATGAAAGCCCCTTCTGATTTCTGACCTAATATACTTGAAAACCCCTATGTCCATAAATAAATAAGAAGAGCTGCACACACTGCAAAATTAATTAGTAATTATTATCAAGTGAATGTATCCGTGATGCAGTAGCAAACTAGTATGGAATCCAGCTGTTTTGCATGTTTTGCAAAAGCTTTACCAGTAGCATTCCTTCAACAAAGGTTTATCAGAGGATTACACAGTCAAGAGGAATAATCACTTGGTTTAAACTATCCTTCCTTTTCCAGTAGTGAAATTACAACAGGATTTGAAAAAGAAGCAGGAAAAAAAATAAACAAATAGCACTTAATAGGGATGTAAAAAGTAATTAGAGATGCTGAAGATAGAAAAGGAAATGTATTTTATGGGGAACTAAGCAAGGGGTTTTAAACTATTTTGGAATAAAAAATGGAATTTGAACAGTGATGAAAGCCTACTTAGAAAAAATATTGATAAAGCAAAAGAAGTGCACAAAGTATTTTTTTCTCTCTATTTGTAGAGAAGAATGAAGGGGCAACTATATCATATAAGGGTGAAGAAGTAATTTCCATTCTATTAGCATCTAAAGAGGATGTAGAAACATCTATAAGAAGTTTAAAAATATCAAAAGACTTGGGTAGTCTAGGTTCAAGGATTCTAATGAAGCTGACAGTGAAGATCTCTGAACCTCCTTAAGTTAATTTGTGCTCAAGTGTAAGACACTCTTTTGTAATGCTAAAAACGAGTAAGCAAGATAACCTGCTTGCTCCAGTATAAGACAAGTAGCTGGATAAAAAAAATCATAAGTTTACAAAGGATATGGTTTAATTTAAACTTTTAAAATCATCTACACCAGCGATGTCTTCAAGGTCAGAAAGGCCCATGGGAATATCATGGCCACCTCCACAAGGAAGAAGGGAAGGGTTTTAGTTGTAAGCAACTCCCTTCTGAGAGGAACAGAGGGTCCGATTTGCTGGGCAGACCCTCCTCATAAGGAAGTCTGTTGAGTCCCTGGGGTGCATGTTTAGGACATTACAGGAAAACCGCGTACAGCGAGACAGCAGTGCCAGCAACGATAAACCCCGTGCCAAAGCACTATGTTTTTTCCTCCTTTTTGGAGGTTTTTGAGGTGGACAGGGAGTTCCCTGACTCAGGAAAGCCAGAGGAAGGGAGGGAGGGAGGGAGGGAGGGGGGGAGGGCGGGGGCGCCGGAG
>JANIJG010018380.1:93357-111938 GCA_024611175.1 Megaceryle torquata | reverse complement strand
GGGAGGTTTAGGTTGGATAGTAGGAAGCAATTCTTCATGGAAAGGGTGATTAGACACTGGAATGGACTGCCCAGGGATGTGGTGGAGTCGCCATCCCTGGAGGTGTTTAAGGAAAGACTGGATGTAGCACTTGGTGACATGGTCTAGCTGATGTCATGGTGTTGGGACATAGGCTGGACCTTATGATCTTGGAGGTCTATTCCAGCCTCAGAAATTCTGCGATTCTGCATGATTCTGTGAAACTTCCTATCTTGGTACAGCCCTTAGACTATTACCGCTTACTCCATGGGGGCGGAGGTGAAGCCAAAACCCAGAGTCCAAGACCACTTCGTGGTCTTGGGAAAGCTGGTGAGGGAATCTGGGGGACAGGTTCTTTTCATCTTTGTCATTTCAGTTGCAGACAGTGACATTGGAAGAAACAGATGGACTCAGTCTATTAACACATAGCTCTGTGGCTGTTGTCACTCCCACAGTTTTTGGTTTTTTGGTAATGGGATGGCCTACACAGCACCAGGCTTACTAGTGTCAGATGGGAATCTATACCTTTATATTGGCATTACTTTGTCTGTTTCATTAAATTAGTTTTCTTTTCAACACATGGGTCTTCTGTCCTTTTCCCAATTCCTCTTCTCCTTTGGGTGATATTAGGTGATAGAGAAACTGCTATAGTTCAGTCCTGGGTACGGACCACAAAAATGATCAGAGGGCTGCAACACCTCTCCTATGAAGAAAGGCTGAGAGAGTTGGAGTTCTTCAGCCTGGAGAAGAGAAGGCTCCAAGGAGATCTTACTGTAGCCTTTCATTACTTAAAGGGTGTCTGTAAGAAAGATGGGGACAACTGGTTTAGCAGGGCAATATGATAAGGGATAATGGTTTTAAACCAAAATAGAGTAGATTCAGATTAGGTATAAGGAAGACATTTTTTACAATGAGGGTGGTAAAACACTGGAACAGGTTTGCAGGAGAGGTGGTAGTTAAAGATGTCCCTGCTTACAGCAGAAAGGTTGGACTAGATGGCCTTTAAAGGTTCCTTCCAACCCATTCTATGATTCTATGATATGTACTATTCATTTTGAGTCAACAAGACTTTATGGAAAAGTAGGTATTGCCAAACAAAACATTTAATTATTTTTTATAAGGAAACGAGCAGCTTAGCTGAGAGAGATAATTTCCTTTGCCAGCAACCCTAACTTAAGGAGCTGCATCTCCTCCTCAGCCTGTTGAAGAGTTATTCCAGCATCCCAGATGCTATTCCACCACATCTCTGCAAACAGGATGAGAGACTTTATCTACATCTGAAATAACAACTCCCTGACTTTTAATCTCTTCCACACTACTTTATCCAGTTCAATGATAGATATATAAACCTTAATGAAAGGCATGGAGCTGCATGGCAAAGATAGGAATAAAGGTGAAAAGGTACAATCCCATGAGCTAAAATTGCCACCAAAGCCTCCATTGCATGGAACTACCACCTAGCTGATTTACAGAAAAAAAAAAAAAAAAAAAGTTGTTCTGAAGATTCATTCTCAAATGGGGCCCTTAGAATTTTCCACAGTTACTGTTACTAAGCCTGATGCTTTGCAACACTTTTTAATCGATAGTAGGTGAATAAGTGCACAATCATATCTGATGTGTACACCTTTAATTTAAATTATTATTATACCAAAATATAGGAAGGATGTAGGGTAGAGGTTTAAAAAAGATTCAACTGTTGAGTAAAAATTACTCTCAACTTACAACAAGACAGGGAGATCAATCTGTTGAACTCTTCAAAAGTAAACTGATATATGACTTGTTTACATAAGGTGGAAATATCAAATGCAGAAGATGTAGAGAAGTCATTCAAGCCTTAAAGCTTAACAAGAGAAAGGCAAAACTAATGGTTCTTACATTAATTGGTTCCATGTCTTAAGAGTCACTCTGTAAAGAAGTTAGCAGTGAAATCATAAAAATTAAATGCTTTTTTTAACCTTACATTACATTTACACTAGTATTTGCTTCAGTGACTTTTTAATGAACTGACAACACTGCTGAATAACTGATAATCCAAATTGTCAGAAATGGGTCTATAGAAATTCCTGCTAAGCTCTTAAGGAGAAAAGACACAAATGCTCTCATAATTTGATGAACTGTTTTTCTTTTACAGGAAAGATTGCTTCTAAATATGGAATGTAAGTGCACCTGTTACAGACATGATCAACAAACATTCATGTAACCTCTTTTCAGTATCACATCTCTTAATAAAGCCAGAAACATTTTAATATATTATAATTTCCTGTAATTCTGGTAATTACCACCAAAAAAATTAAATAGATGGGTGCCTCAATAAAACTGTCAGTTTGATATTCTCTTTAGGCATTGCTGCACAGCTGTGCTTGTCTAACTTTCTGACTGACAGCAATTACCACTCTCATTGTCTCTCAATATGACCAAACTGTTGTAATTTGGTTTGGTACTGCTAACAATCTCATGAGTCACAGCCTGATCAACCTAACATAATTTCAGGAGTAAACCTTATGAACACATGCCTCTTAGCCCATCTCACCTCTGCTGTGGCACTCTCTGGACATTGTGCTAAGGACATGTAAAGAAGACAGCAGAAAATGAACCTGACAATCAAAGCAGTTGTTTTTCATGGAATTGCAGTATCATAGAATAGTTTGGATTGGACCACCTTGAATGGTCATCTAGTCCAACTTGCCTGCAGTGAGCTAGGATATCCTTTACTAGTTCAGGTTGTTCAGAGCCCCATCCAACCTGACCTTGAATGTTTCCAGGGATAGGGCTTCTAATAGCTCTTTAAGCAACCTGTTCCAGTGTTTCACCACCCTCATCATAAACAATTTCTGCCTACATCTACCTACTTTTAGTTTAAAACCATTACCCTTTGTTTGGTGTTACACCAGATCACAGAGGAGTTTCACTGGCTCAAGCAGTGGAACCATGTGGCTACAATCAGAGAAAACAGTGGGTGAAATGGGTGAAGTGAATCAGCTAGGTCCCAGTTTGTCACAACAAGTTAAATTAACTCAGTCAAGCCACTTAACCTCTGTTTCTTACACATAAGTAATCCAACTTTTACTCTCTCCCACTCATGCAACCTGCCAAGCAACCTCTCTTGAGTTTGTAAACAGGCAACTTCTAAACCTGTTCGTCTTAGCTTCTGATCAGGTCAGCCATGATTATGTGGTCACTGCACTGGACAGGAATCTTATTGAACTCACTACAAAGAGCCTTATGTAGCTTCTTCCATTAAACTGAATAATGGTGCCAAATACACACATATCCTTTAACTAGATATAACTTACAGAACAACCTGATGGCATCAGTGACACTACTGATTATCTAAGCTTTTTAAACCAACATATATTGTCCACTAATCACTGACAGAAGAAACAAGATACTTGGGTTTTTTTGTTACCTGTCTTTTAATCACAGATTTTTTTTAAAAAAGCTAATACATCAAAATAAAATCACTGGAGTTTTCAATATCACATGTCATGCAATTATCTTAAATTGGAAGTCTAAACTAGGATCTGGTGACAAATTATAAGCACCATAAGATACCAGCAACTTACAGCTGCTGAAAAAAAAAAAAAAAAGGAAAAGAAAAACAAACAAGTATAATAGGAATAATATAATTCTGCTACTTACTTTTTTTATAAGTCAAGACGCTCCCTGTATGAGAAACCATAGTAATATTTTTGTCCCTGTCAACAACGGACTGACTAGACAGGACCTATATCTTTATTGTCTACTTCCTGAATTATTCAGTATCACCCATCCCTCTACCTCAGTATTTAAAACTGTTTTCCTGGAATTAAATGAGTTGTATATTTTGTGTAAGAGCAACATATAAATAGATCTTTGTAAATGAAAAATATTTCCACACTCCTGGCATAATCCCCTGACATTTGCACTCAGCATGATTCAGCAGCAGGAGACAACACCTACTCTCAATTTGCTCCCCATACACATAATTATACTAACACATAGCAATTTAACACTGTGAGACAAAATGATCCCAAAGGCTTTCTCTAACATGGCAGGATCCTCTTGTTTATGAAACTGGTAGTTTCAAGCAGAGATAACTTGGTCAACAAGGCTCCTCACAAAGCATGAAGGGTGGAAGATAAATGAGAGGGTAAAATGTGAAAGAACACTAGTGGCATGTGAATGAGCTCACCTCCTGGCTTCGATTCTCTGTTCCACACTTTCTTCCTTTCCACAGTGTATGGTGGATAATAACTTACCTGTATGTTTTTTTCTGGGTGCCCTTATCACAACAGGAACCTGAACAGCAGTTATTAAAACGACATACATCTACAGCTATCTATATAGATCACTATTCACATACTTTAAACATCATAGAACTATTCATCCCTATGAATTCAGGAGACATCTGACAGAAAAGAAGATCCAAACAGCATTCTGAAAAGGAGCTGATTAGAGTTTCTCTTGTCCTTGAGTTTCAAAGACTAAAATTATGAGTCACATACTGATATGAAACAGATCTCTGTGTGGTCTCTGTGGGAGACTTGTCCAAGTATCTAAAGTAAGAATCTATATACATTATATGTGTGAATCACTTCTTTTCACCATCTAAATACTGTGAAACCTGGCCTGTACTCTGGCAACTGCAGTGATAGAGTCAGTAAATCAGGGGGAAAAAAAAAAAAAAAAAGAAAAAAGAAAAAACCTAATCCACCTTCAACTGTAGAAAACTGAAGTCAACAGAGCATTATAACTATACCTAGATTTGAGCCAGGGTGTAGAAAGAGGTTCTCAAAGATGTCAAAAAACCTTTAATCATCATAACTTTGACGTGTCCTCTTTTTTGTCTGCTTTAAAGATTAGTGGCAATAGTTTGAATCAAAAGACGACATTGGTTGAAGACTGAAACATAACTACATAAATAAAGATTATAACATTCTTTAAAATAAAGCAGAACTCTTCCCCCTTCCAATATGCCAGAAGTTCAGTCCAATCTTTGATCAGAGCCTGGAGTAGCAATGAAGATGTTTAGGTTCTCATTTCTGGAACTACTAAAGGGAACCTTAAACTATTTTGTTTTCTGTGATAGTGTGTTTCATTACCATTAGCATGAACTGGGGGAGTTGGACTAGATGACCTCTAAGGAGGTCCTTTCTGGCCCAAACCATTCTATGATTCTATGAAACATCTTTTATTATTTTAATATGCCACCTCCCATACATTTTAGCCTATTTCACAGCACATCTATTCCAGGCAGGAATGTGATAGAAACCATAATATTTAATTTCACAATGATCATGCATTATGATTTCAACCATGCTGCCAAGGAAAATTCCAGCCTGTGCATAAAGTAAACTCACTGGACTTTTATCATATCAACTGATGCAGATGAAATGATATTCCACTCATCCCTCAGCTCCTTCCTTCTTTCTCCACTTCACACAAAACCTCCACAGAAAAATAATGTCCCCACACCACCCATTTTCCTGTGTGAATGTGTGGGCAAATTTACAAATCTTTTGCAGTGTTATGACCATTGAACAGTCATTTAAGAAAGTAAGTTTGAGGTTTCTTTAATTTCATTTTTCAAACAAAAGTCAAATGGAAATTGGTAAATTGGGTCAGCAAGACGCAAGGAAACCACCATCTGGAGCATACAGAAATACAAAGAGATGAAGATTCCTTTCATCAAGGGTCATACTGAGGGTCACAATGAAGTCCTAGCAATAATCTTTTGCTTCAGAGGCTGCCTCAAAACCTTGTATGCTTTGCAAGAGAAAAATAAAGATTTATATATTATCTGTCTGGTGATACTGAAGGTTAGAACTACTACTTTATGGAAGCATTAGCCTATCCATTAAAATCTGTTTAGATGGCTCTATAATTCCTTTCACGAAACAAAATAACAGAAAAAAACAAAACCAAAAAACACCACCCCCCCCCCAAAAAAATTAAGAAAAACAAAACAAGCCGTGAAATAGAAGTCAAATAAAATTAAACAAATAAGATGTTGATACGTTGTTATGTTAAAAGATACTACCCCAAGGCAAATTCTAAAGTTGTCCTTTTATTAATTGCCTAAGGACTCAAAAATATTAATGATACTTACCATGATATACATCTTTTACATTATGCAAATCTTAGACCTCAGCTCTAATCTCCTACTTAACAGTGAGAATTGTATTTGCCTGAGGTCCCTACTATTCAAACTTTAAGAGATTAAAGATAGCTCTCCAAAACAGAAAACTTTTCTTTGATATAAAACAACATCAGAATTTATGAAAAGGAAAAAATGCAGTAAGAGGAACTCAAAAAATAATGACATTCCTCTGTTAGAAAAAATGCCCTCATTTGAGACATCAGCCATTGTCTCTATGGCACTGGATTCAGAAAATGCGACTTTGGAGCTCTGCTGAAGCATAACAGCCTGTCAGGTGAGTAGAGACTTGTGAGTACATGAGCACATTTGTAAGGACAGCAAAGTAAGCACCCTAAATCACAGAAAATGGAGTAGGTTCTTTTAAATGGTAGATGTGTCCACCTGTTTCTGCTTTCTCCAAGAGCCTTAATACACAAGTGGTGTATGTGGTAACACAGGGCAGATCAGTACCTCCTTCATACTTTGGCAGCCTATCCTTAACTTGGAAGTTGCTTCCTTCAGTTACTGTTTAGGAAAAAGCTTGTTCGGAAAGGTCATGGGGAGGCTGAGCAAAGATACTGTTTAAGAAATGTTATTTCCTCTAAAGATGCAGGAGGTGATATGGAAGATACTCCATAAGTTAATCCCCAAGAAAACAGTATGATTTTTGCAGTATCTTTGCCAAAAACAAACTTTCTGTTTGACATAAATTCTACTTTACAACATATGTAGATAGCACAAGGAGCACTGAAAAATAAATAAATGTTGGTCATAATTAGCTTGAAAATTGATTAAAAATGCAGAGGATGCATTAAAAATGGCCAGGAATAATTCACAGTTTTTATTAATTTTGGAATGTGCTTGTATAATGATTTTTTGCAGACGTGTGTTTTGGAATCATAAGACACAGTCACGATGTGATGGGAGAGTTAGGTAGTACAGGAGGGTGAGTTGTTCTGGAAATCCTAATTTCTTGTGGGATTTCACACCACAGAAATAACATCTTCAGGGGTTGAAGGACCCAATAAAGAAAAAACTGTGAACTTGTTGGGGAAGTAAGAAAGTTTGCAATAAACATAGGATTTTACTGAAACAAACAAGGCACTAGGAGCAAAGTAGCTTGAACTTCCCTACACATTTGAACTGTAAAACAACACATGATGCTTACTGGAAATATTCCTACTTACATCTATCATAAACTGGTCTGCAGTCAAGGAAAACACCTGGAACCCACATCTCTGCCCGGTGGTTGGATGTGTTGAATGTCATGGCTTATAGGTACCTCCCTGTTTAGGCTCTCCTTGAAGACCTAACTCTTACGGCTTTTTTTGGTCATCTGAGTATCTTTCCTGTTCTTCCCTCTAAACTGTGCAGAATCCTTTTACTTCAGTTATGTAACTATTTTCTGCATAGGTCCTGGCCATCATGCAAATAACCAGTCATTCCTGAGCTAGTGGGGCAGTTTCCCATATCCCCCATTGTGACAGCATGAATGGAATGGTCCAGACTAAACCACTAATTTTTTGCAAAGAACTTTTCATCATGTCACCAATACAGTTTACAGAATGGATTCAGAAGCAACTGGAGAATAGGATGTCTTAGACATATCATATTTGTGTGACAGCTCAAGGCATCAGTCTTTAAACCGTTCACATATCTGCTTAGCTTTGACCAGGTTGGGACAGGTAAGTCCCATGAGATGGGTAAGAAGAATACTCCTGCTTGGAGGGCAACTAGGTATGCTCCAGAAAGAAAGCTCAAAGACACTAGATTCTAAGGTATGTCAGGGACAGAAAAGATTAAAAAAAACAAACAAAACAAAACAAAACAAACAAACAAAAAAACCCACCAAAAAACAAACAAACAAACAAACAAAACAAAAAAAACCAAACAAAAAAAAGACTTAGTAAAGGAAAGACGCTACTAAAATGAGAAGAGCGTTGAAAAGCTTTAGAGGAGACGAAGGAAAATCCATTTTATTGTTACTCAGAAAAACTGAGTTGGCTGACACTAAATTGACCCCGTTCAGAAGGACACAGTGTGGAAAGAACAAATATGTTTATAATCTGCTTTTAATTCTATTCCTTTTTATCTAATCATCTTGAGTTTTCAAAATTTAGAAAGATAATTTTAATTGTAAGCTAATAAAAACCTGGAGTGGGGAGTAATTGTTGAGGGGGTAAGGGCTGTTGAGTTTAAAAGACTCCCCTTCAGACATTTCACTGAAGAAATAGATCTAGGTAAATCCTTTTCAACCACCTTTTAACCAGCTTGGGTGACATCATATATTTCAGCAGTAAACACAGCAACATTTGCAAAGCAATACCTGTGAATTTTTCTCAGAATATTAGGAATAATTCCTAGTCTTACAGAATTCAGCATGAACTGGAGTAGACCATAAATCTTCAGTAAAGTGTCTTCAGGATACTCTAGAGCACATGTATTGTGATTCCGTGACATAAATATAATTGAAATTAGCTTGTCAACAGAAAAAACAAAGTACATTTTGTGGTATAGTATCTTTGCTTTGGTTAATATGAAAAACTGCATATTCCATAGTGGGTTTGACATTTATAATTAATTAGTGATTTTTATTCAATTTACTTTTACAAATAATTTGTTTTAAACAAAACCCAAGAGCTCTGTATATTTCATTTGCATTTTGTTCATTTTCTTTCCACTGCAATGAAAAGCTATTCACTACTTAGTTTTGATAATTGTTCAAAGAGTGTCTGGTAAGATTTGTATTATACCTGAAGTCTATTTATGATAATTAGGCATTCATTCAGCCTTACTTATCATATCAATCAACATAGTACATACAGGCAGGTAGACTTCATTAAAGAATGAGATAAAGATTTATTGAATTGTTATATATATCCCGCGTCTGACTATTCTGCAAAATTATTAATAAATAAATAAATAAATAACCATGGCTGACATATTTTTCCACATTTAATTCCTATATGTAGATAAAGTTCTGATTTCATTTTGACATATTCATTTGTTTTTCTTATGACAGTTTTGTATTCAACAGACAGATTAATAGAGTATGCATGTGTCTGAATTGTAAATATTTTATACATTCCTCCCTGATCTTGGGTACATATTCTCTACAAAGAAAGAATTGGTTGGATCACAATAAAAGCTCTATTGTTTGGTCTTCAAATAATAGGGGAACAAAAAATTTTTCACTGCCACTGTTCATGCTTCTGCACTTCCCGAGAGGTGACAAATATTCACATCACTGAAATAACATTTACATTCTATTTTGCTGAAAATCTTTTAAAAAAATGATGGATACAAAGTCTAAATATGACAAAAAAAATCATAAATGTTTCCTGATAGATTTACACTTATGATTCTCATCATCTTAAGGGAATTTAAACTGCATATATATGCTGTTATCAGTGGACAGAAAAAGTTGGTAAGAAAATTTCCAGTGGAAAACCAACACATTTTATGAGAATCAAAGATGACAAGCTCACAAGTTGCAAAGAAGCATAACTTTAACCGTGAATATTATTCATCAGGTTGAAGCCTTTTTCAAAATATGCCAGGGGATAGTACAAGGTTGACAACTGCTCTCTGGGAAGTTTTATTTTGTCAAGAATTTCACAGATGTGATTATGCTGTGTAATTTCAATATATTTTACCAGACTCCTTCAGGCATGGTTAACACTCTACTGAAAAATATATCAACAAAATTGGTGAAGTACTTCGACATATTCAGTGGCACTTAGATGAGGCTAACTGAATAGCTGTAAGAGATTTAAAACTTCCTACTGAGTTATTTGGCACATTTTACTTGTTTGTTATTTGGCACTACCTGATTATTAAATGCAGTCTCTCACCATAATAGGTTACCATATAATATATTATTTTTCTAGAAGGGTATACAAGAAAAAAATCGTTATTTGTCCTTCACACTCGACAAGTGAAAACTCTTCTTCAATCCATTATTCCACAAACTTGAAACACAAGTACCAAAATTCATAAATTAAAGAAATGAGCGAGTGCTAAGAAATAATGGAAAATACATTTGTCCTGTTTGCACTGGAACTGAATTTATCAGGCAGTGAAAGTTGAATAATTCAATGAAAAGAACTAAACCGTGCTACAGATGCAGACCAAAAAAAATCTCTTCAGCCTATTCTAAGCTAACATGTATGAAAACTTCATCTTAGTCATCTCTTTAAGTGCTGTATTGGGATTGAATAGCAAGGTTTTGCTAGTGGAGGGGCTACAGAGGTGGCTTCTGTGAGAAGCTGCTAGAAGCTTCCTCTATGTCCAATAGATCCAGTGCCAGCCAGCTCTGAGACACATTGCTGGTCAAGGCCAAGCCCAAGCCCAACAACAGCAGTGGAAGGTCCTCTGAGATAACATAATGAAGGTGGGAAAAAAGCTGCGCAACAGCAACTGTAGAAGAGAGGAATAAGAATACGTGAGAGAGACAACTGCAGATGCCAGTCAGTGAGGGAGTTAGGAGGAAGTTCTCCAGGTACCAGAGAAAAGATTCCCCTACAGGTCATGGTGAAGACCATGGTGAGGCAGGCTGAACCTCTGCAGCCCATGGAGGTTGACAATGGAACAGATATCCACCTGCAGTCTGTGGAGGACCCCATCCCAGAGAAGGTGGATATGCCTGAAGAAGGCTGTGACCTCATGGGAAGCCCACAGTGGAGCAGACTCCTGGCAGGACTTGTGACCCTGTGGGGATTCACACTGAAGTAGTCTGCTCCTGAAGGACTACACACTGCAGAAGAGACTCCCACTGGAGCAGTTCATGAAGAACTGTAGCCCATGGAAAGGACTCACATTGAAGTTCATGTAGGACTGCCTCCTGTGGGAGGGAACCCACAGGGGAGCAGGGGAAAAGTTTGAGAAGTCCTCCCCCTGAGGAAGAACTGGTAGAGACAACATGGGATGAACTGAACACATGGAACAAACACTTCTCCTGAGAGGTCTCAGGCTTCTTTGACCAGTGTCCCATCTCTGTAGCCAAAATAAAATTAAAATCACCTAGAATCTGTATCACACTGAAACAATTTTTTCCTATTCTCTGCAGCAGACCAGCAAAAAAATTTGAACTGTGACATTATTTAAATATAATACAAATATGTTACACAGCCACAGTAATCAATATTTTTTAAAATTATGTCTAAGGAATATCAATAAATTCATCAGCTGCAGCTGCACATCTAATGCTTACATCTCTGATTTCAGGACTGCACACATCCTGTCACATAAACCTTTCAATTTGTTCTTCAAGTTTCATTATGAAATAGTTTTCCTTCTTTGCCTCCACAACTCTCCAAAAATACTTTCCACAACCTCATTCTGCTTTTAAAAATCCTCCTATAATTACACAAGAAATAGTATTATGTGTGTCCTTTGTTCATTTTCAGTACTTGAGTGATCACATAAAGAAAAAGAAAAACAACACTTGATCATAGACAATCTCTTGCCACTGTATGGAAGGAAGATTTTAGAATTATAATTGTATTAGCTTTTACATTTGCAAAACATAGATATCTATTTTATAAAGTGTGAAAATCAACAGAGGGCAACCTGCATTAAAATAACAGATAAAATCAAGGGAACTCTATAGATATTTCTCCAACATAAACAGCTGTGCCCTCAGATCAGGGCTTGTTAAAAACACTACATTCTAGGCTCTGTCTCTTGGAACATTCATTATATTCCAAAAGCTCAATATAGCTGAAGCTGCAATATCATCAAAGTCAAAATGTGTTTTGACATTTGCTTCAACATAGCTTAGACCCATCCTACGACCAAAAGGTACAGACGTGGAAAAAGAAAGGAATTTTCTTTATAAAGCAATTTATGGTCTCTCCTTTTATAAACAGCTTCAGGATTAGGCCAGTTTCTCATTGCTGTAGGGATAGTCATATGAAACATAACATGTCACGATCTCAAACATTCAACTAAGGTTTTGTTTATGTGTGTGTTTCAACACATTCATTTTCTTGTCCCATATTTCAACCCTTTTACAGCTCAAGTCCATTGACGTTTCATTGGTGTGTTTATGAAATTCAAGGCAGTTTATCCAAATATCCATTCCTGTTTGAAAAGTTAAAACCACCTATCTGGCACATAACTTGATGCCAGTTTTTAAGCACTGAACTAATAAAGGCTCATGACAATATGCTAATTCTCTTCACGTTTTGTATGAGAACAGTAGAATGAATATGGAAGCTATTAAAATGTGAAAATGATTGATGCATGGCTCTTCAACAGCATCTCCTACTCTTAACTTCAGTCAATGATTCAGATAATGCCAAGCCAACATTTTCAGGAAATGTGTACGGAATTTGGCAGCTACTTACTTTTTCAGCTCATTTTATAAGTACTCCCACAAAACCCAAGTCAAATCGTCCTCTCCTTCAAAGACTCTTCTCTGAAATGATATCTGGCTGGTGTTAAAAAGAATGCAATGAAACTTGCTCCTGCTTTAGCAGTGGTGAGTTCAAGCAAGTGGAAAGGGAAAAAATATGTATTTCAATCTCCAGAACTGCATCTTATGATATTAATTAAGAGGCATTTTAGGGGTCTTGATGAGACTTTTAAATTAATCAATTAAATCTATAAATCTGTTTGTTGCAGTCAGGGCCCTGATGGCACTGCCAACCCTGACTCTCCCTGCCTGGGCCCCAGGTCTCCCCCACAGTCCAGGACTCCATGACAGCCCAAGAGTAGCTATCAGCCCCTGCCTCAGCAATGCCCCAGCAGGTCTGGTCACCAGCTCCCCACAGCCCTGCCTGGCCACAGGGCGCTGTCAGTCCTGGCCTATGCACCAGTCCATGTAGCAGCCGGTCTTCAGCCTGTCCCAAGGGAGGTTCCTGGGGCTGCCTTCGTGCCCTTGCCTGCCCTGCTCTTGTCTGGGAGTGGGGTGGGCCCTGGCTGCTGGGCACTGCCTGTCCACCTCACTGTGGAGATCCCCTGTCACTTAAGTAGCACATTCTTTCATCAGTTATTACTTCTACCCTATTGATTTAGATAATTAAATAGCATATTAAAACCGCTAACATACTATGTATGTAATATAACTTATATACATAACATACAGGAAGGACATGGACCTGATGGAGCAGGTCCAGGAGGGCCATGAAGATGATCAGGGGTCTGGAACATCCATATATAACAAATATTCTATGAGGAAAGGCTAAGGGAGATGGGATTGTTCAGCCTAGAGAAGAGAAGGCTCTGGGGAGACCTAATAGCCACCTTCCAATACCTGAAGGGAGCTTACAAAAAGACTGGAAAGGGCCTGTTTACAAAGGCCTGGAGTGAAAGGATGAGGGGTGATGGTTTTAAATTAGAAAGGAGTGGATTTAGATTGGATGTAAGGAAGAAGTTCTGTACCATGAGGGTGGTAGAACACTGGAATAGGTTGCCCAGGGAGGTGGTTGAAGCCCCATCCCTGGAGACATACAAGGTGGGGCTTGACAGAGCAACCTGCTCTAGTTGAAGATGTCCCTGCTCTCAGCAAGAGGGTGGGACTAGATGGACGTCTAGAGGTCCCTTCCAACCCAGACATTTCTATGTTTCTATTGTAAACTTCCCTTATTATCCATACTTTCTATTGCATACTTTCATTGGTTAATCCAGCAAATTCTTGTATGAAATAATATAACAAAGAATGTAACAGTGAGCATTTAACAGTGACTCTAGAAAGCTGTTTTTAATTGCCACAGTTTTAATCCAATGGAGATACACAATCTTCCTCTCTTGGTGAAGTGCTTTCAGATGGCCATGTTAAAACAGCCCTTCACAAGTGTAAAATAAGATGTGCTCATGTCTTGCCTAGTTAGAATTTGAAAATAATGAAAAATAAATCTCAGAATAAAATGTAATAATTTGTCAGGGCACTGAGAAATTCCACTACAGAGAATGGGAGAAAAAGTCTACCCTCCATTTATGAAGAATTTAGATACAGTGGTCTTTTTACAGGAATCCAGCCAAAAATACACTGCTACCAGACCCACGACTTAGGTCTCCTCAGTGCAGTCAAAGCTGAGCTCTATGAGTTGTAGTCACATTTTTTTCCAAAGGTTCACATCTGTTTGTAATGTCCCATTTTTTGCTTCTGTTTCAGTAACTAAAGTTAGTGGTTCTGCTGTCATACAACTATGACCGAGAAAACAGCATGATTTAAAAAAATAGTAACTTTCTATGTCTCTATCCAGTTTCAGGATGACACAGGTCAAAATTCCAAAACAAAAGATTCCATTAAGTTTCAATACTATTTCTTAACGTAATTCAAGAGATGACATACTATTAAATATTTATTCTTGAAATTCCCAAATGGAGGCC
The DNA here is from genome assembly GCA_024611175.1 of Megaceryle torquata. Lineage (NCBI taxonomy): Eukaryota > Metazoa > Chordata > Aves > Coraciiformes > Cerylidae > Megaceryle > Megaceryle torquata. Next base: position 97,465 of record JANIJG010018380.1, on the reverse strand, counting down.
AGAAATGTTATTAAAACTGTCTGAAGCAAGTCTATATGGCTCTGTACATGTCATTCGCTCAAAACTCCAATTTCTACTCAAGAGTTTATGAAAGCCATTGAAATTCCATGATGCCACTGAGTCCTGCCAGCATGAATTGAGTCTCAACACTAAGTTCTGCAAGTTGTGTGACTGAACGAACAAGTATTATTTTTGTTAATCAAATAAAGATGGCAGCATAAAACCCAAGTATTTTAGGTTTTCAAATTTCTACTGAGAAAAGTGAATTTTTAAAAATTCACAAAACATTATAGCAACTTTTTAAAGTGTTTAGTTTTGATTGAACAGTATCTGAAAACTTTTCTGTATTATGGATTTCCTAGAGAATTTATATAATGTATATTTAAAGCATGGATTTTTCTGATACCGAAATTAAATACCAATTATTATTATTATTCATAACCAAAGCTGGGAAAGTCCATTAAAGATAATATTCATAGTCCAGTGTAGTCTAAACCAAAGGAATTGCTACTCTGCCTCCATAATATCTCTCTCATTGTCACTGGCAGCTGGAAGATCAGCAGGTTTTCATCTACTATCATTAGTTACTGGGCTTGATGATGATTACTGTGCCACTTGAGTCTGGGATCAAATAATTAGTACTTGTAACTGAGAATGTGAGCCTTATCACGGTTTGACACTCTCATGGTAATTGTAATGTAAAGATAAAAACATGTTCTCTATGACCGCATTTAGTCTGCAGTTTGTACTGAAAGTCCTGATAGAGAACTATGTCAAGGTCCCTGAAACATAAGTCAGGCACTCCTAAAAGTGGTCACTTACTAAAGTGAGTCTTTTGAGTACAATTAATAATTTATATATATTCATAACCCGTTAAAACCACCCTATGCCAAATCATCCAAACCTGCATAGAGGCAAAGTTCATCTGGGATTGTATCTTCTCTAAAAGATTTAAAATATTCTTTCTTTATAGTGTGTGCTATCATCTCCAAAACATTATCATTTTCCTTACCTTACAGGCAGCTGCAGAAGGACATATGCAATATTTGCCAAGATCCCAACAGTGCTGCTTTTGGCCCGACTGCACTGAGTGGGTGTCCTCCATAGCCTGCTGAGACTCTGCCCTGGAAATGCCCAGAGTGAGAAGAGCTAGAGGAACAATTACAGTAAATGCCTCACAGTAAGTTTGCAAACTGCTCTTTCTCTATAAATTACCTCTCATATTGTTTCTATGAATGTTCATGAATGTCTATGAATGATAAGAACTGCTCCCCATGCATACTCTTCTAATAAAATAATACATTATTATTCACATACTAAGACCACAATGCTATGAAACATGGAAAAAATACTATGAACAACTTAAAAATAAATTCAAGCTATAGTTAAAAATATGTGCAGGAGATGTATGAGATTATGACTACTACCCAAAAACCTTAAATATTATGGGAAGATAAAGGAAACACATTTCCTCTGAGAAACTAACACAACATGAAAGGAAGAAATATAGCAACAAATATGGATAATATGAATACTTTCAAAGGTAAGTTATGTAAAAAAATCCTGTAATTATCACTTAGAAGAAAAAAATGCTGATCTAAAACTCTGAAGAAAAAAAAACCACAAACATATTTCTGTAGGGTTTACAAGGAACAAACTTCTCTAGTATAGGTAAAAATTGGAAAAAAAAAATTCATGTTGTTTACATAATGATACATTATTATATTTTAAAATATTTTTTGACAAATTTCTAGTACTCTATCAATGAACAGGGATTTCTTCAAATTAAGAAGGGTAAATTTCAGCAAACTTGAAAATATTAATGATTTCAACTTTGATTCTGGGCACCAGCTTAAAAAATATTGTAATAACTACGATAAACCAATTATAGTTTGGTTTATACAGTGTAATCTATTACTTAGAAATATTTATCACAGCTACATCTAACAACTTTCTTTCCTACATAGAAAAATTAGTGAACTGTGGCCACTTCAATTTCATAAATTGGAACAGAGCCAGAGTACTGCAGTTCTAAGAGTTATGTCATGGAAAGTGATAATCACTGAATGGTAAAAGTTTGAATGTATAAATGTTTTAATGTTGTTGTTTTAATATGATGTATATAAATTTTTTATATGCGGCATATAAAATTGAAGTAAAATATCTAATTTTATACGGAGTTGTTGAATACAAGCATTTGACAGCAAGGCCCTTACTTCCAGGTTACAAGTTCAAATTCAACATGAGGCAGAAAAGATAAAGATATCACCAGGTGCTAAAATGTCCATGACTTGCATTAAGTGAAGTTCACAGCTTTTAAAGTCAGTGGGGACTATTACAATTCTCAGGTCTGCCTCCAGATTCAGCACAGGCCACAAAGCTTTACAGAGTAATTTCTGCATGAAATCCATGAAATGTATGAGGTAAAGAATTTGGGAAAGGCATTCTTCTTGATTTACATTTCATCTGTTGAAGAATCAACTCCACTGCAGTGTTCTTTTCACTGTCAAAAATGTGTCAGCACCTATGCACTTGTCCTATGCAGGTGGAGTACTGCTCACTAGGACCAAAAAGAAATCCAAAAAACTAAATACTATTTGTGACTAAAACATGAAGAGAAAAATACATAAGGAAAGGGGTCTGGAAACAAATAAGTTGCAGTGAAACAGCTTCCTGGGCTTTATACCTACCTCTTCCTGTCATATCTTATTAAAGAGAATATTTTGCTTTTTCATTCAGTGTTTGTTGTTGATTTTCTCTTCTAGTTACAACCAAACCATTGCATTTTTATTAAAGAAATATATTTCAAGTTGTAGAATTGAATCTAAGTCTACTAACCAGCAATGTAGAATGCTATCTTTTAACCAAAACACAGAGCACAAACTGCTTGAAGTGTTTTATTTTAATATTCTATTACTGTCTAATGCTTCAGCTATATAAAATGAGTTATTAATATTTCAGTGCACTCCTATTTGGAGTGCAAAAAGCTTCAAATTATTTTTTATTTGTATATCATTAGGCTCTAAATTTTAATTATTTTCTTTACAAAGATGGTAGAAAGTAGATCTACAAACTAACTTCCTCCTGTATCCCGGTCGCTTAATTATCATCATTTCATAATCTAAAGTACAACACTTCTCAACCACCTAATGAGTGAGGATCTTATGTAACTGAATGCAGGGATGTGATAGAAGAGCTGTACCTTATGCATCATTTAATAATATTTGTGGAAAATAAACTATGTGAGCTTTACAGAAAGTGGTATATTTAGAATATCTTTCCTATGACCAAAAAAAAAAAAAAAAAAAAAGTTTTTACTCAGTAGAATTTATACCTGACTACACCTGTAAGACTTACTTGTTCAGCTCACTGAATAACATAAAAAAAGCTTTTGTAGATTTTCAAAAAATTTAAGTGCTTAATTCTATCACAGGCAGAAAAGAATAAAAGAGATTTCATCTTTCTTTGTGCACTATGATTTTGATTGATCACTTGCCACTAAATTAACACTATGTATACCAGTGGATAGCAAAGGAATTGCATACCTGGCTCTAAATTTGAAAAAGCTGCTTTTCTTCTCCCCAACATTCTGAATACTAGCACATAGAAAATAAAATCAGCTTAAAGCTCCAGTCTCCAGCTGCATTTTCAGAGACAGTAATTACAATCCCCCTGTAAAGTGAAAAGTAGTAGAAGCACAGTTTAAAGCTTCAAAGAATTTCTTGTTCAGTTAACTTACTTTAACATATTTATTACTTTGGGGAAGAATTCATCTTTTGGATTTCAAATTTTCAAGCATGATTTCCTACCTTCCTACATTATTTCCATTTTTTCTCTCCTACTAGGGGATTAAAATAAATCACTGCAAGTGTTTTTCCAATGGATTTTAGACTTAATTGTATTGCAAATAAACACTACCAGTTATCCCATCTATCCAGCTGGTTGGTTTTCTTCTTCTAGATTCTTAATATGCAGTCTCAAAGGCACAAGAACAACATCCTTACTCGCTCTGCCCTAACTCTTACTATATGCTGCTGGTGAATCTGAGTGAAAATATTTCACTGTATAAAAAACATAGTTTTGACATGCTAACAGCAATTAAAAATAT
>JANIJG010018380.1:58927-93257 GCA_024611175.1 Megaceryle torquata | reverse complement strand
CCCACAGTTTGGATTTAAAAAAAAAAAAAAAGAAAGGTTTCATCTGATAAGGTATCCTTTTTAAGCTCAGAACTCATGAATCAAATCGGTTTTTGTAAATTTTGAAAAAAAAAAAATCATCTCTGTTGAAAATAAACATGATAGACTCTAACTTAAAGAGTTTTTCAGAAAGTCATGTGTGTCGGTAAAGAGATACTTATAATAAAAGTGCCTCTCAGTTACAGTGGTATTGTGAACTGAAGCACATCTCCTACCTCAGTTGATTTGCAGCCAATATCCTGATATAAAAGCAATCATCCTTCTACATTTTTCTTCTACTAAACTCTTTGTTTTGATGACTGCAAGCAACAGTGCACATGACAGGGCTGAGTCTACATCCTGTTTACATAACCTCCTGTTAAATCCTATGGAATCATGACTACTGTCTTGCCTTGCAAGATTAAGAAATAGCAATTATAAAAAGCTCCCATTTCAGCTTTTGCTCTGAAGCCATTTTTGATGCAGAACTCATATTGCCTGTCTTCAGTCATACTGGTTTGTGAGCTCTTCTGCAAGCCATTTCTTATACAATTCACTGTAAAGCTGGCATTTTTTGCTTTGTGTCCCTCCAGAGACACAAATTTGCATTTCACCTCTCAAAAACTCCACCACTTCACTAATGTCAAGCTGCCTGACCTCCACAGTTTCTGTGCTCCTGGATCTGCTACATTTGCTGCCAAACCCAATGTTCAACTCTACTTAGTAGCATTCTTCATTAGGACATGTTGCATAGGATGAGAAACTCTATTCTTTGCATTAACACTATTAGATAGATTCATCCTTAGGTTCTTTACACTCACATAGTGTCTGCACATATACTGATGATTGCATGGTACATGTGTTGTAATAGCATTATTGATATTCGGTTGATCTGATGGAGAACATTTTCCTACAAGGATGACATTTTTTAGCACATCTTAATATGCATATGTAACTTTCTGCTACCTTTTTTTCTAAAGCTCTCTGTGTTTTTAATTCTAATTTCTTGATTTTTTCACTTTTCCTTGAACTTTTTTCTTCTGACACGGTTTGAGAGTCAAGTTTTAAAAATCATCAGGTCCTGTATTATCTTTCAGGTTCTTGAACAGGAACTGGATCTCAGGGAGGAAGAATGGACTCTCCAATGAGATGTGGAAGATGCAACTTCTGCAATTGTTTGGGAACTCCAGTAGGACCCAAAGGGATACTGTAAGGATAGGGATTCTAACATTGCATGTTCACTGTTGATATTTCTATATGACAAATGGACCTAAATTTCAAAACAACTTCTATTAGTTGAAAATGTTAATATGAGAATGCTCTCAGTGAAGGATCCCTGGTCAGTGAATGCACTGCTGAGATAAGGAAAAACATTTGTCCTAAAGAATAACCTATGAGGGATACCAAGGTTCTAGATACTCTCAACAAACTATATGGACAAGAGTAATGTCCTGTGTGTGCCACACAGTTTCCACACTCAAAACGCCCCATAGATGAGATCACTTCCAAAAAAAACCCTGATACTTTTGAGATTGACACTGGTCTAGAGAAGGAAAGGAGTAAATAAAATGGGCTAGGAACTAATCTCGGGTTCTGAAGCTGGCAACACAAGTGTTTCTATTCACTTGCAGGACTCAGCTGCAGTATCAAAGTCAGACTAAGGAGTCTGTGGAAAATTATTTCTTGGCATAAACTTAACCTCCTTTTATAGAAGCATTAGCTTTTCACAAGTTTTCACTGGAGGAATTAAGCCATACAGCCTTATGCAGATCTGATACACAAACTGTGAATGTAAAGACACAAGAATTGATGAAGCTGAGGTTGACAGGGAACAGCACAGCTAGAGCGTTATCTATGGAATTGCTGAAGTTGGATTTGGAGCTGATCTCAGCATATAATCCAAATAAAAACCCAAGAAAACAGACTGGAAACAAGCTTTTCTAGTCTTCTAACTTATTTTAAAGAGCTTCATTGTTAAAATATTAATTAAGGATGTGCAGTTTCCTCAGATAAAAAGACACCTAGATCATTTAGGTAAAGACATCAACTAATTCTACCTCAAACATCGAATTTAACTTCATTTAAGAGTGAAGTCCTAACAAAAAGCCCCCAAGAATACAGATCACAAAATACGTCTCGAAAGTGTAAGAACAGGATGCTATCAGAAGCCTGAAAGATTAAAGTACAACTTGAAAATGGCAATTTACCATTACTAGGATTTAATAACAAGGTAAGAAAACAGAAGATCACATATCCAACATAGATAAACTATACCATACACATTCAGAACATAAAGGGCATAAGAGGACGTATATGACAGTAATAACCCCTAAAAGAACAAGAAAGCAAGCACTGAAAAAAAATTGTTTCATTATTGTCTCCCTGATTAAGGATGCTATGACTGATGAATGCTGCAAGTTCAATGACAGAAAGGTATATTCCTTCTCTCCCCCTTTGATCGAGAAAGATCATGGATTTTCATTTGCTGATCATCAAACCTTGTTACTATAGACTCAGTAATCATATATATGAATATTGTTACTCTATAACTGGGTGTCCTGGTTTGAGCTAGAACAGAACTAATTCAGTGATGTTACAGAACTAATTCAGTGATGTTACTTTTCAGTTCTGTCTCTTCTAAGTAACTGTGCTTTCTGAAGTTAACAGCATGTTTTTACGGGCAGTGCCTACTTCTAGCAGTAATAACGCTCGATGTTTAGAGTTAGTGCCAAGGATTTGGTTTGCAGACCAAGGTCACTGGGAAATCTTGTGTTCCACTATTGGGGGTGCAGAAAGTAAAAGGCCACACCTGCAGGGAGAAACGGACAAGACAGGTGACACTAAACTGACCAACGAGGGATTCCAGCCCATAAACATCCTATTCAGTATAAAGCTGAGGGATGACAAGATCAAGCTCTCTTCTTCAATGGCTGGCATCTGAGGAGGACTCTGTCCATTTTGTCTTCAATCCCAATCCATGTGTTCCTGAGTCCAGTTCCAGAATCCATCTCCTGAATCTGTTTCCTGCTGGCTACTGGGTCCAGTCTGGGACTTCTCTAGTACCTGTTCCATGGTATCAGAGGTGACAGTGATGTAATTGACATCAGGGGAGGGGAGGTGATGGGGTGGTGTGTTGGGTTTGATACTGGTTTTGTATATGATTGCATATATTTCATTTTATTATTCTTATTTTCATTAAAGCTGGTTTAGTTTTTCTAATTCATAAATGTCTCTCCCTTATTCCCTTTCTCTTCCCCTTTGGTAATGGAGAGGGGTTAACAGAGAGCATCTGTTATAGGTTTATTGGATGACCCTGACCCTAAAACTTAACACTGGGTTAAATAAGCAATGTAACAAGTAGTTTTTGTGTGTGTGCATGTGTGTACTCATGTGTGCTTGTTTTCTGCTCCATCCTTTACACACTACAAGGCAACTGACACTGCAGCACAAATTCAGATGTGACATCTAGATAGTGTTGTAGTAAAGAGTAAGAAAAATCAGCAAGACAGTTTTCTAAGATGGGAAAGTTGTCTTCTTTTGGCAGTATCTAACTTTTCTTCAAACAGAACTTAGACAATTAGCTCAGGTGAGACACCTAACAATTAGATGGCTATAATTTGAAGAAATGTACCAGGCTCCTAATACAGCCTTAATTTACTGATAGAGAAGCTTCCAAGCCAGAAACTATTTCCACCCAAAAGCTACACAGCTAGACATACAAACTTCATAAAGTAATGCAGACTTAGAGAAACTATTCAAAACTATGCTGATAAACAAAACAGAATGAGGTTGGGCTATATCTACTATTCAACACAGATAATATAAAAAAGTCAAGAACATTTCTATAGCCCAATCTAATCTTACTGTGCATTGAAAAGGATGGGACTCTACCCTCAGCTTTTTTTAGTTCTATATGTATTCAGGAAGGATGGATAAAGACACTTAGGATGACTGTGACCTAAAATCCCCAAAGGATTCTTGTTCACAGAGAGATTGCTAAAAGATTCTCTGAAATTGAGTGTCCCATCAGTCCACATGACTCCAGGAGCTGGCAAAATAGGCCTACTATCCTATTTCTTCTCTAAGTGCTGAAAGGTACTTCGGCCCAGATTTCTATTTCCTTGGAAGTATGGTATTCATTACCTTACAATATTACCCTACTATTTTAGGTCAGATCTACCATGATGATAGTAGTCTGGCAAGTAGCAGGTGTTTTGGACCCTAAACTAAGAGTGGGAATCCAGGCAACAGAAGTAAATCAATTCTGTGGAAACTAAGAGACATTTGAGTGGATACAGTGCTTCATTACAGACAGGTGGAACTGCTGTTGTACATGGTTTTTAGGCTTCATAATTCCTATTGTGCGTATTATCACAAGCAGCAAAGTTGTAGTGGTGAGGCTTTCCCTATTCAAAACATGGTATCTAAACCACAGCCCTATCTGTTCATTTATAAAGATATTTCTACTCTGCTCATCTCAGTTGAATCATTTATATTACAGATTTGTTAAAATTTATGACCCTGCTACTCAATAAAGAGTTGAAGGTGTATGAAATAATTTCAGTCAAAACTGAAGAGAAATTCAATACTGTAAACTCATTCAACTGAAAAACTGAATTTCAACTCATATGGCAAAATTTATTACAATGAAATCCGCAGAATTTATTCTAGTTATTTTTACCACTTCTACACAAGTATCCTCTTCAATAGATGCAACAATTTGACTTTGGCCTGTTTCAATAATACAATGGTTTTTTTACTCTTAGGAAACTTCCTTGCCATACTCAGTACCTGTATTCTGTCTTCTATGACATCTGCCCTTTGGAAATTTCTGGACTGTCTAATTTTGTTGGCTTCCCTGTGAATAAGGTATTGCTTGTGTTTCTCCAATGTTTGTAACAAGATAGTAAGAATAAGCAAGCGCTTATGGTAAGGCCAGCACTGTTTTAATATGAGTTTGCCATGAAAAGAAAACACACGTGTTAGAAAAACTGGCAACATTTTTAGACATCTTGAGTGTATAGTTTTGCATAATTCTGGGACATGTTTCCTGCATTTAGAATCATAGAATAGAATAGAATCATAGAATTGTCACTGTTGGAAGGGACCTTAAAGATCATCCAACCCCCCTGCCAATGGCAGGGCCACCTCCCACTGGAGCAGGTTGCTCAGAGCCCCATCCAGCCTGGTCTTAAAAACCTCCAAGGATGGGGCTTCCACCACCTCTCTGGGCAACCTGCTCCAGTGTCTCACCACCCTCATGGTGAAGAAATTCTTCCTAATGTCCAACCTGAATTGACCTCTCTCTAGTTTTAATCCATTCCCTCTAGTCCTACCACTGCCCAACAGCCTAAAATGTCCTTCCCCAACTTTCTTGTAGGCCCCCTTAAGATACCAGAAGGCCACAATAAGGTCTCCCCGGAGCCTTCTCTTTTCCAGGCTGAACAACCCCAACTCTCTCAGTCTGTCCTCACAGGAGAGGTGCTCCAGCCCCATGATCATTCTCATGGCCCTTTACTGGACATGTTGCAGCACATTGGTATCCTTCTTGTAATAGGGATTAGATCTCTTTGAATTTAGATTTCATTGAATTTAAATCTCATTTCTTGTCTGCTTACTTTCCTTATTCTTTCTGATATAATCACTCAGCCATATTAATGTAAAATGTTTAATACAGGAAAAAGTATTCACTATCTATTCCAGCAGTTACCATCACTGCAAGTTTTAGGCAAAAGCCAACAGCTGTTAACCTATACAGAAGTCACTATTATCGTGCTAAGATTTTTGAGGAACAAAATATTAATATAAAATTAAAATTATATAATCTGTTTTGATGGTGTCATTCTTTAAATGCAAAATTCTGAGTGCATTCCCCATCGTGATCACTATAATCTAATTCAACAGGAAGTTCATAAGGATTTTGTGACATCACTTCTGCCCGTACTTCAAATCTAATCTATTTTTAAGGCATTTTCGTTTTGAGCTTACATTTTTACTAATGTCTTTGGGCTATTTGTTCCCAAAATCTTAGAAAATACCTCTAAGAAAACTGCTATCCATCGACAGGTACTATTCTATGGTCTAGGTGTGAACACTGAGTGGAACTAGATCTGAAAATTTATCAGGATATATTTCTAGTGATTGTACTTGTCCTTATGTTGTCTGATTTTCTTACTAATTGATTTCTTATCATAGAATAGTAGTAGAATATTGCTGATTATGCTATCTGGAAGAGACAGAAACATGTTCTTCCAGGAGCTACACCATTTAGGAGAGTTTGACTTCCCAGCATACTATCAGACAAAATTATTAGGAACTGTATTGATGCAGATACTTCTTCAAGTAAAAGCTAAGGGATTTCTTCTCCAGAAATCCATAGGTTCAATAAAAAAGAGATGCTGTTTTCAACCTACCTTTGATAAGGAGTGACTATAACTTGGAAGAGGGTACTTTTAACATAGGCTGGCATTACACAGTCCCGAGTTCATTTTTTTTAATTAAACAGGCTAGCTAAAATACAATTCTAAGCTCTTAGAAACATTAAATTATGCAATTTAACATCTCCTTTTCTTCATAAAAAATAAATATATTTAGTTCACTCGTGGAATTCTGCTTTTAGCTGAGTATTGTTCTCTGAACTTCAGTGGAATCTGACAATAGGCAAGGTTGAACGCTTTTGAAACTTTTCTCTCGAGTGTGTACATACATTCCAGCATTGTCTGGTGGAATAAAAGGGTAGAAATAAAAGCTTATTATTATATTATATTTTGGAAACCCCTTCTTATGTTAGTCATCGGTGAACTAATCTTTCCTGATATATGGAAAAATTCTAGGTTGGTAAAGAAGTAAGGAGCAAAAGAAGTATACAGCAAAACATGTGACCAATTGCACAAGGTCCATCAGGTGTATAGCAATCATAACCAATATGGAACATAAGAGGCTTGGGTGTGCAGAGACTATGTACAAAAAGAGTAACAGGTCAATGTATGTTTGATGAGAAATCTGTCTTCATTAGATTACAAGTATTGTAAACATCACAGAAATAGCATGAGAGGGAAGTACAGTTAAGTGCAAACCCTACTATAGATAATGTTTCTAAATCTTAAGAAAGTCTGTCTCTCTATATATGCCACTTAATAAGCCCTTCAATTTCTACATAAGACAGTTTTTCTTATGACTCATACTGCCAGTACACAAAATGACTCAAAAATTGGTACAGAACCAGAAATCTAACTGCTTAATAGGTTACTGAATGTGAAACAAATCTAAGAAAACTGAGTCAAATTATGCAACCTGGAAGACTATGGCAGTGGAAGACAACAAGACTCATACCTATATTTCAATAGCCTGTGAAGCCAAACACTAGATCGCTAACAATGAAAATAGATTTTCAAGATTACAGCAAGCAAAACAAAGATTCTCTTGTACCATTATATAGTTTATATTTCTCAGGATCACTTCCCTTTCCCCCATTTTTCAACAATAACTAAGAAAAAAAGGAAAGCAAAATATCATGACCACTGTAATGCCTTCTTCATAAAGTAAATAAAGTAAATTAAGTTCATAAAGTAAAAATTAAGCCAATTATTGTCATTATCAGGCTGCTAGGAATAAATGTCACTAAAAAAATACATCAAAATTCATTCCAAATTCACTCCTTTTCCCATGGTTTATAATGAGCACACTGTCATCTCCTTGCTGCAAATCAGATTGTTTTGTTGGTCCTTCATCCTTGATTTCTTAGAAACAGGGTACCCTTCTCTTTGATGTCAATACTCCAAAAGATTGCTGCTTGCATTAAATTCTATAACTTTTTTTTTCCAATTAAAGATGTTACATTTTATCAAATGACAGTAAATCTAATTCAGAAGACACTGAGCTGACATCAAAATGCTGTGATTAGAAACTGCCTATTATAGAACTAAGAAGACTTTAAGGATTACCAGTTGTTTGGTTACATACTCTGACAGTAGTCTTAATCCTCTATTCAAAACCAAATATACTATTTACAAATGAAGACATGAAACTTGCTCTTCAAGGAAACTTATAAAACTCAATAGGATTTTCGTTCTCAATTATAGAAAGACATTTTCTTTTGTATTTTATTTGGCTAAAAGATGTATCTTCAATCACCCTCATAAATTGGGGGACATGCTCTCAAGGTTATTATCTATAGTAGCATGCATGAGTATTCATCTCACAAAAGTCCGCTACCATTTCTCAAAGTCATAAACAAGTACAAATGGACTAATAAGCAAAATGCTGTACAAAAAGGAATAAAAATATAGAAAAAAAGTGCAATCTATTATCTGTTCACATACTGAAGAACTAATTTGAATTAAATGTCAAAGGAACCACAACAGAAATTGTCAAAGACATTTGTCAGCTGGAACTTTAAATCAATGTTTCAAATGTTAAGTATAAACAACCGTATCAAATTAGCCTCCATCATCCCTTAAATTCAATGACAAAACTAATAAATTTCTTTAGTTCTTCATGTTCAGACAAAAATACAGAAGTGTATCTCAAATTATTCTTACAAATCTGTTTATGCTTCATTTTCTTTTATCTTCCTTTATTTTTGTGCAGACCTATAGAAAATGCAGGTTTTCTGTCAATTTTGAAATACCTGCTGTTTCTTAGTGTGTTTTGAAATTTTAAAAAGGGGTTTGTTTTCACAGTCTATTCTTATATATAAATGGAAAAGTCAACATTCTTATGCCTGAGGTATTTTCTGAAGTTTTTAAGGAGCAAATCTTAAAATAAAATCTGCTGAAAGAACAAAATCATGCTGTGAGCAATAGCAAAGCTTTCCCAAAGTGCTCAGCACCTAATTTTATCAGCTGGCCATTTGGTAATGCCACCTCATGTTCTCAAAAGATATTCAACAGTGAAGTACCTGGACATTGTTGTCCTTTAACATCTCATTAAATGGGCATAATGAGATGAATGAAAACATTCTGGTTTCTCTTGAACCTCCAGTATAGTATATAAATCTAGTTGGTGAAAAGCCACTTCACCACTATGCCACCATATGCTTCCCAGCAGGAAAGGCTGGAGAAATGAACTCGCAGTTGTAAAGATTCAAGCCTCCTGTTTAATTTAATGTTTCATTCTCTGAAAACAGGTAGTGTTTTTGGAAATGATGCTTTGAAGACTTTATGTGTGTAGTGTTTTGGCATCAGACAAAAGAAAGTGAATCATCAAAAATTACATCTATTTTCTGATGCTTAACAAATTAAACAGAAAACAAAAAATCAATACTTTTACTCTTTAAAAGTATTTTTAACAAACTTTGCTGTTTGCTGTCAGCATACAATAGCTGTCATCATGATATCTGCAACTCATCAACATCTTAGGAGAAGTGATGCAAGTGGTACACAGTCCTTCTGCATGGACTTCCTACATAAACTTCTAAAACTCAATCATGTTCCACACAGAAAAAAAAAATATTTCCAGTCATTCCAAATTCAAGTTCACTATGAAAAGAAGTATTATGAAATTTATGTGAAAATTAATAATACAAACATTTTGGGATCCCTTCTGTTATTCATTTAGATAGGTAACTAATTGAATTTCATGCTTTCACAGATTTTCAAAAGGTCACAGATTCAAAACTTCAAACCTATGAATAACTGTAGAAGTTGTCAGGTTTGAAGTTGGAGATTTTGGCAACCAGGATGTGTGCAGCTGGAGCTCTGGCTACCTAACGAGTTGTGATAAATAGCTTAGACACTTAAGGGACCAAGGCTTTAAAGGAGGAAATGGCTCTTTTTTCTTTCAGTATGAACTTGGGAAAGGCCACTCTGGATGGGAACCAAGTCTCCTACTGTATTCATCTGAAAAATCCACCTAACCACATTTTTGTCTAACAAATTCATTTCAATTGAAATCATTATTGTTCCTAGTTTAGCAATGCTTGAAGCTCTTAGCTGAAATAGGGCTACTTTTTATTAGACCCTGCTCAGAGGGAAAGAAAAAAAAAACCCAAAACATACAGAGACTGCAATAGATAAGACTGATAAGAAAATACAAAACACAGGGGAAAGTCATCAAAAGGCAAATGACAATGTGAATTTCCATCTCTCCCAGATAACATTACTGTTCTTATGCCCAGGCTACTTGTCCCATTTTAAATAGATAATGTTGACATTTCAAATATAACAATTTGGATTCATAGTCCATATGACTACATATAAATAAGGAATTTCCCCTCCCTCCATCTCAGAAAGAATACTTCAAGCTGTTCCTACTAGCATTCTACCCACAGTTTGGAAAGTTATCTTTGGAAGAGTATAAAATTTTGAAATGAGTATTTAGAGCCTACTGCACCCTGCTATGACAGGTGATCACCTGTCATGATCACATGGCAGATCTGCAGCTTTACAATTCCATACTGTGTGGTCTGAGAGATGCATATATGTTTTTTAAATTAAGGAAGAAATCAATGTTATTCATCAAGGTTGAATCACACCGAATGTCAAATACATAGAGTGGTTTGCCAAGCAAAGCACAGCAGAAAAAAATTATTTAATTAGGTATGGTATCCACAGACTCATATTCAGCAAAGTGCTTAAGTGACCAGTACAAAATGGTTAGTACAAAAAACCAATTGGAATTCCCTCCTAGTAATATTTTTAGCATGTTGTGAAAAGAGGAATATAAAAGCATTCTCTTGCATTTTTGTATAGTTTTATTAAGTCTATTGCTGCAACATTACCACTATCCCTGAGTTTTTCACAATTTTATTTAGAATTACTACCATCAACTTTTCAAAAAATCAGTATTTTGAGGCATTATGAGAAAGTTTCCTGAAAAAAATTACCAGGAGCTGTACTTAAGTATTAAAAGCAAAAGGAAAAGAATTATATAAAACTGTAGGTTTCCCTATAAGACTACAGAAAGACACACAGGATCATAATAAAATACTGTTTTATAACACACCAGTTATAACTAACTTTTTCATAATCCCAAGTTAGTACATGATACTAACATTCATTTGGAGAAAGGAGGATGTAATTCATTTTCTCCCTATAATTGTCTGACATTTTGTAAATCAACAAACTTCAAATGTCAACATCCATTTAGATCAGTGAAAAAGCTGTGATGCCGTGAAAATTAAAAGGGATCTCAGGAGGCACGAGAGTAAAACACACTGCAGGAAAATATCAAACCATGAAAATCTAAAACCAAATTTTTTTAACTATCCAACATTATTTTTTTAACCTTTGCTTGTGAAAAATAATCAAAGGTAACTGTCTAAGTTTAAACTAAGCCTGGTAGAACAGATATCCTTATTCTAATAATTAATGGTACTTTCATCCTTTCTCTTTCTACTCATGAGGCATTGCACTGATTTAAAAAAAAAAACCTTTTTCTCATGAATGGAAGTTGGCCTTCATGAGAAAGTAGATAAATGTCAACTTTTAGCAAGAAGTAGTTCAACAGCTTTGAGGTTTAGTGAAAATTAGAAGGTAAAAGAAAGTCCAACATTTTACAAGAGACTTTCATCACAACTGAAATATTTTCATCAGAAACTTTGGAATCTCACCCAGCACCTTTGAAGCAGGCTACAAAACAAGACAATCCATCTTATTAGCTGGGTAGGAATGCCCTTCAAAGAATGGTGAAAATATTGCTTGTAAACACCCGCTGATTTGAAATGCCTGCATTTTGAGCAATATATATATATATATTTGCTTTGTACTTACTACATCTAAGATGAAAAAAGTATACTTGTTTAGACATTAAAGAACATTCTTTCTATCACTCCAGAGCTAATCTTTTTAGCCAGCTATGATGAAGTGATGATATATGTTGAGTATTTGTGGAGAAATCAGTCTAAATTCTCCTATTAAATTTTGGACCAGATCTATATAGATTAAGGCTATTATACAAAAATCTATTATTATCTTCTGTTGCTAGTATCTATGTGAGTAGTTAAGGTTAAATATCAAAGGTACACTTCCATGGCAAAAGGAATGTAAACACAAAGAAAGTAGTTCAAATAAGAATTAGTATAAAATTAGGGTTCAAGTACCATTTTTATACAGAAAAGATGTTACTAAATGAATTTATATAAACACATCCAAAGCTTATATTACGGTATTCTATGAAAAAAATAAGGCTCAAAAAATATTTTTTTTCTTAATAATTAGCTTTTGTAGATAATTTCTTATTTCTTAAAATATGTACCTGCCATGTAATGTCTTAAACAGGAATATGTAATTCTGTGGAACTGCATTCAATCAGAATACCAGCACTAGTCAGTGTCACTCTTATTTTTCACATGCTATCTTTTAAATCTGTTCAAAAATATTTTTATAGCGTTTTTATTACTGTATTTCAATTTTTAAATGACATTCAAAACTTGTTCCCTTTTGCAGTATTTGAATATATTTATTACAAGAAGATTGCCATGCAATCACTGAATGATTTTTAATTAAGTAGCTGAAAAATTATTTTTACATTTTATTAATGAGAGAATCAAACACTATTGAAGTTACTACAAGTCAAGACAACATGGGCGTTTCAGTAATGGGGGAGATTGGAAAAGTTGGAAAGATACTTAAACCATTAATGGCAGCTCAAAGCATTTCCTCTTCTTTTCTATTTTGTTTCTTTCTGGAGCACTGACTAAACCAAAAAGCAGGAAAAAAATTGCTCACTCAGATCAAGAAAATATGAAGGGAGGAAATTTACATTTACAACACAGTTATCTTTTTTACAGTATTTCAGCAGAATCAATAGTAGAGCCAATGAGGAGTCTGATCTTGCACATGATTATCCACCTGAAAGTCCATTTAGGATGAATATTTACAGTGCCAGGTGCTTTGAAATGGAGAAAGTAATTTTTTGCATACATCCTCTGAAAACAACATTGAATTGAAAGTGCATTTAGTGATTACAGGATGCAATGGAACCTGGTAGACAAAGACCCCCTTGTTCACCTTCAAAATATATGCACAGAGTTGTGGAGTTGTCTACAGCAGTTTTTTCTGTTAGTGTGACAGGTGATTTGCTGTCCACAGCTCTTTAAAGATATTTCAGACTGTTTTTTGATCAGGGAATTGATGTCAAAATCAATTTGATAAGCAAAGTTTCTCCTCCTTCCACCATCAAATAATAGCTAATGGTACGGACCACATGTAGAATACATAGGGCAATGTGCCAAAAAGTTGAGATACCATCCTTGAAGATCAAAGATACAGTGCCGCTTACCTGTAAATTAAAATTGGAAATGAGACACAAAGAAGTTCACTGAAAATCAAAGAATCCTTTTCTGCTAAATCTCCAATGTACATAAATTAAACACATAGCCAGAAAAATGCCAGCTGTTCAAATAAAGTACAGGAATCAAATCAGTCCAGCCGTAGCATATTGCACACACCAAGTTTCAACAGATTTCTTGTCATCTGATAAAATCCTTAGTCCTCACTGCTCCTATTTTGAGCATTTTTTGGCTCTGGAGACATGGTCGCTACTAATGGACCTAACATCCCTATTTCTAAAAGCTCCCTCTAATACCTCAGTAATGGCCATGTAAAGACATTTTGAAATAAAGTAAACTCAGTTGAATGAGAGGAAGATCCCTGTTGCAGTCTTGAAGGTGACTAGAGGGATTATTTTGGGAGATTGTTTCCTTTGCTGACAAAGTCTTCAACTATAAAAAAACAATAATATAATCTAAGACCTTAATAGCAGCTACTGAACATATGTTTCACTTAGGCATATGTTTGTAGGTCTGCCTTTGAACACCTGGTTCTTTTTGAAGCAGATAAATACCTTTGATGGTCCACTGATTCATCGGAAAACCCTGGAAAAAATCTTTTTAATCCTCTATATTATTACAGTGGAAACAGAAACGAATTTACAGTGAGGGATTAGATGTTAAATAGTCCTGTTTTCCTTTATTCTAAGAGTTTATGGCAGTAATGCTGAAATTCTACAAGATTCTTTAATTGTTCATTTTGATTTCCTTTTTCAAACTCTTAGAGCTTTAATGAGCTTTCTCTTCTATCTCAGAACATCTCAGTAGCAGGGGACAAAACAGGTGTAAGGAAATTTTCATCATAATTCCCAGCTAAGGGATGAGCTCTGAAGAGAGGGTGGAATGCCTGGGTAGTTAAGGAGATCAGAAAAAGAACAGAGAGCAGTTCAGCTACGGCGGCTGTCCAAGACAGAGTATGTTAACACCAACCCACAGATGTAATTACCATCCTGTCTGTTAGATAGTTTGCATGAAATGTATTTGGGAGGAGCTGGGAAAAGCAGGTTCTTCAGTCTAGTTCTCATGGGCAGCGGGCATAGGGCATTAGGCTGAGTCTATTGGCAAGACCAAGCAGTGAGGCCATGCTGGTTTCCTGCCTCTAGCAGCAGTGCTTCCACACAGAGAGCAAATATTCAGAGGCAACATAAAAGGCACAAGAATAACCTCAGAGACCTGAATCTTCTAATGTAAAGATCAGTCTGTTTTGAAGGCTGACCAGAGTAGCCTATTTTCCTTTTTTAAACTAACTCCTCAGAATAAAATTTTGAAAAAGTTACAAATGATGTAAAATAAAAAAGCAGGACAAAGCTTTGCAAGACTGCTTGCAGCAAAATATGTCAAAACTGTCCCTTAACACTATCAGTTAAGGATAACAAACTGCTTTTGAGCAGCTAATAGTCCCTGTGGAAATTTATGTAAAAAGTACCAAGAGGAAACTGAAACACAAGCATACTTTTCAGTTATGAAATCAGAAGCCAACATAATTCATGTACTTTATCCTTATTCATTTTAGAAAGTAATGTAACAAAGCCAAATCCACACCTTTATTGGCTTACAGTCTTAAGTGCTATGGGAGAACATAAATCCCAGCAAAGCCTGGTAACTCCATTGGCCTCTTAAAAAACACAAAGAGAAGACTTCCGCTTGTCAGACAAACAGCTGGACTGGAAACATTCAAAGCAATTAACTTTCCTCTCAGATTTTAGGCTAATGTCTGACCAAAAGACAACAAGCTTAGGAGGTTTGTTCCAGTGCTTCTGTAATTAACACAAACTCCTAAGTTACCAGCTATGTGTTATTAGTCTCGCTTTGTCAAACTTGGGACCAGCTGGCAAAGGAATTGCAAACTTCAAAGCAAGCTCTCAAATACTCGTTCGCATAATAAAAAAATACTCTTAGTACCTTATCTTGGAAGCTCACATTGGTTAGACAGTGACCTTTACAGGAGTACCTTAACACGGAGGGAAATCAGCCCCTCTCTGAAGTGTTCTCACATTTGTAATAGAAAATGGCCGCATGACTGACATTTATGTTGGAAGGAAGGAAAAGAAGAAGGTTTAAATGTCTCCCAACATAAGCTGAAGCTCTGATTTAAAGCCATTTTACTTTGAAAGGAACAATGATAGCCAACTGCCAATTTACAGTATGCAACACAACACTGTCATTCCATCAGCTAGGGCAAGGCAGAATGCAGCTCCCAGCTTCTTAATTTATTTTTTTCCTCATTTTCCAACATGAACATGCAGATCCTTTCATATATTTTCTTTGTTGCCCCCTCCCCTGAACACTCTTCTCTGTGTGGCAACAAAAAGAAGGTTAAAGAAAATGGCAAAGATTTTAAAGATACTTTTAAAAGCAATCTGTTGTTATCCTCTATTTATCAAGCACAGGTGGGGAGTGCAGAGATCTGTCAGACAGTTTTGCTGCCTTTTTACAGAACTAAAACATTTCTTATGCTGAAAGCATCTAGCTATCAGCCATTTATGTATTGTACTTACTGAATCTTCAAAGGGTATAGAAAATTTTTCAGCTGTTCTAGAGAACTAAGAAATAAACCTAAGCCCTTCTATTTAAGGGTATTCGAGAGTACCATCTTCTTCCCAATGTCAACTTTTGTTCCTGATATTCCAAAGCCCAATTTCTCCTCTTACTGCTGATATATTGCTTTTTGCTCTTCCACCACCATAGTCTGGAATACCACATTCAATTTAGATTGTCACAGAATCCACATACAGACCAGCTATCTGTGATGTTCTAAAATCATTAAAGCAAGTAGCCAGCCCAGTTGTTTCCAGTTCCTCCTGGATACTGAGTACAGAACTAAAAATAAGCATTAAAACATGGATCAATTACATCTTGAAGTACAAAATTATGCTCAGGTTTGGATTATACATTACTTGAAAGCAGTCTAAGTTTCTACCACTAATGTAGTGCTATCATTAATCACAGGTCTTATTATGTTATAGAAGATGAATCTTATTAGTTTTCAAACATTTACTTACACAGAATATGTAAGCTGTATTTACACTAGCATTTTGGCTTAGAATACTAAACTTTTACCCTGTTTCTCCCTTTTTCAGTACAAGTGTCAGGTTTCCAGAGCAGTTCTGGTGCACATTAACTAGATTCCTTGTAAAGAAAACTGAACTAAGTGCGCATGAAACGTACTTCAATCCCTAAGGGGGAGTGGTCCTTTGAATACCTTTGAATTATATATGTGGTGTAGACCACCTCAGTCCATGGTTGAGACTAAATCTAGCCCAAAGTAAAATCCCATAATCAGGTATTCTGAAGATGTTGGTGCCTCCATACAAAATGCTTGACCTACTGACCCCTTCCTATCCCACTCAATTATTTTTTAATGTAGACAACAGTTAAGGAAGACTACAGAAAACATGCAAACGTATTGCTGAACCTGGACTGAAATCTAGCCTCACACAAACAGTTCTGAAGTAAGGAAGTAAGGATGTTCTGAACATTATTAGTCAAGCCATGGTAGCACTCAAGCAATATTGTAACACTTACATTCCCCTTCTTGGAATTGTTTCACTTGTATATTTAGCATAAATATCCCTATGTGGTATTTTGCATTTCCAACTATCCTAAATTTAGATAGCATTTCACAATATAAAGCAGATGACTATAAAATATTTTTGTATTGCTTCTACTATCATCAAGGGTGACATTTATTTACTGCATTTCATCACTGTTCAAAGTAACTAGATGTATCAGGGCTATTTATTTTTGACCGATGAGATAAAAACAAAGCTCCTGGGACGTTGTGGCACTTCAGGGCCAATTTGCAGCAAGGATCAGAAAATTCTGCAACTCGTCTATGACAGTGAGATGTTGAGACAGCACAGGCACACACAGGGAAGCTGAGCAAAAGCATCGTACCCTCTTCAATTTTATTGCTTGTACAGTGAAAAGTTTATATCCCCTTCTGCTAACACTGCTCCTCCTTTGAGACTGCAATCATAGCTCTTCGCAGCTGAAAAATCACCAGGCAGTAGAAGGACCCTGCAAGGCCAGAGTAAGTGGCTAATATTAGAGCCTGCCCAGCAAGGGTGAAGCATAGCAGTGGATCAGGCTGCTGGGATGGGGCTGTGAGCAGGGGTGCCAGCCTCCCCTGCTGGGGACCTGCCCTTCACCTGTGCCTGAGGGGCTGCAGTCAGGCCTGTGCCAGGTATCTCCTGGACCCTGACTCAAGGTCCTGACTCTACCTCAACTTGCCCCACTGACAAACTTGTCCAGTATGGCTGGCCCTGGCTTCTGCCACTGGGCTGGCTGGCCTGCCTGCCTCATGTGGTGCTGGGTACAGCACAGCATGAAGGCAGCTGCCTCACTGCACCTTGACGGTGATTCACAGATATATTAGCTATCACGTGTTAACTACCTAACAAAAAAACACAGTGCAAAAGACTCTGAGATACTTAGTGAATTAATAAAACCTCACATAATAAAGGCTAAATTTCTATCCGATGTATAAATCGCATCCTGTGAAGTCTCAGGCTAAAGGCTGCTGCACCTAACAATCCTGAAATTTGTAAATTGGTTAAGGTTTATAGTGTTTTCATAGCACTGATAAAGTGGAAAGTAGTTCAAGCAGAATGTAGAAGTCTGATACAGGTATGAGTGGTGAACATGGAGTTCCTGCTGGATTGCCAGGTGAAGCTCAATGTGATATGCCTTCAGAGAGGTGCAAGGCACTGAGGTCTCCATCCTCCCATATCAGTGGTCTCACAGCTGGATGCAGTTTGAGAGGCACTGAGATGAAATATCATATGCATTGGTTTAGCCTTCACCTGTGTAGGTAGGGAAACATCATCAGCACTACAATCTTTATGAACTGTCTGTAACAAGGTAACTAACTAGAAATATGAAACTATTCCCTTTGCTACATCAAGGACACAAAGGGGATAAAAATACAAAGATGTTGTTTCTGCTTAAAAAAAGCAGCAAGGTGGAATAATTTTCTAAAGAAGAATTTAAAACAAAGTCTCTCTCCTCGCTTCCTGGAAAATGTTGCTCTTGGGTAGAAACCAGAAGGATTCAGCAGTTCCATTCCTCACCTCATTTATTAATGTATTTCTTTTCCTTTTGTATTATATTTCCTTTTTGCAAACGCGTGTTCAATGCACCTGAAGTAATTGTCAGAAGAATTCTTTCATTCCTTACATTTTACTGTTCCTATCTTTATCCTGTCAATGGTTGGTACGTGGATGTACTGCGCTTTAGGTTCCATGTTTCTCATTTTCATTAACATTTTCCTCCCAGCACTTAATGTTTTTCAACTAGTAGTTGCTTTGAGTAATACAAAGGGCAAAAGCAATCTCTTAGTTTTCTTTGCTACTGTCACTATTCATGCCAGCTTACTACCTTCTTGTACAATTACAGGTACTCTTTCAATGTCCGCTACACTCTTCAGTGTCTCTGCTTTCCACATCTATATCTTTCTTAAAGACTTCTACCAAAAAGGCAATCCTGCTGACTTAATTTTTTAAAAATACTCATTCCGTTGTTCTATTTCTGCAGCTATTTCATAGTATTTATTCTAACTACTTAATTGCCTTTGCAAATTTCAAATTTACACGGAGAAAAAGGTAACACATGTAGGCATACCTCAAACGTACTTTAATTGCATCTACCTCAGGTATCAATCACAATGGAAGTCTAAAGGCATATGATTTTGCACAGTTTATTTGCTCAGGTGAGCTTCTTAAGCCCACACTGAAGCCTCTTCTCACGTAGAATTGACATTGCAACTATCACTCGTACTAGCCAGACCCAGGGTAAGGCTACAGATGCTACTAGCATAGTAATCCAAATAATGTCCTAACATACCCTTCATTCCTTTATAGTGAGGCTTCAGAAATGCTACTCAAAGTTGTTAGCTAATGTACTACTTTTCCGAGTAGTTTGCCAGTAGAGCAGCTGACATCTTTAATTTTAAATGTCAGGTCAATTAAATTTTTCATAAAGTGATCAATAAATACATAAAGTTTGGAGATATTTTTTGGTACATTTTCAATTCAGTAGCAGTAGTTTTATTTTGACTGAATTATCATCTAGGTGGCTAAAAACTGCAGGGCTAAAAATGACAATGAATGAAAGATGAGCAAAATAAATACATAATACTAAAAGCCAACTATGCTAGATGAAATTATGATTTCAGATATTAATTCAACTGATACACAGAATGCACATTCAGTGATTATGATTTAATATCTTATCAACTGAAATCCATCTTTACAATTATATGTGATAAGCAAACACTATGAAGGGAAAATTTTATGCAAAAGCAGAGAAATAAACAAATCATGAATCAGAAATGTACTGGAAAGATGGTGCCAACCAAGTATGGTGCCAACAGAGTTATTCATCAATAGAAAGTTAAGTAAAAAATAACATGCAACATCATAAAACACTAAGAAAAGTGAAAAAAAAATGTTAACACACACAAAAGACAGAAAGACTACTCAAAATATATAAACCTAGCCCAGTACACTGATTAAACTCTAATTTTGTCAGTATTTGCTCACAAGAACATTCTGATGCATTGCCCTTTAGAAAGTATACACAGTGAGGAGCTAAAATAAAGAAGTAACTCTCAGAACATGTAAAGAATGATTTAATCACAAAGTGAGTTTTAGAGAAAGAGTGTATTTTTTGCCTTTTCTATTTACATTTTAAAGAGTTTAATTTTATACACTTTATTCAATAGATGACAAACTAGAAAAATCCATTTACAATCAAATGTGAAATTTCCTGAAAGCATCTCAGTTCAGTCTAACAACACTTCAAAGAGAGATTTAGTTAAATCCGATAAGTAGGATTACATGCAGATGTCAATCAATAGGTGCTCCATATCCATCTGCATTTAAAAAAAAATTGAAATGCCATGCTTAATAATTACTTTTTAAATGTCCTTCTTATCTTACATAGCATGAATAAAATTGTGCAGAAATGTGTTACAGTATGTCTGTCCTTCCACAGCTTCAGAGTAACATTAAGATATCACCTTCGCTTTCACAGTGCATTCATGTTTGTTAATGAAACCCATTTTTTGCTTTGAAATTATGGGTGTCTTGTATAAAGATAAATTAAAAAATATTAAAAAACAAAAACCAGACCAAAGTAACCAACCAACAAAAAATAAGAACAAGAAAAAGTGCCCAAACAAATCTAGGGGTAAAAAAAAGAAAACACTATAGGACAACTATTAATTTTTTACCAAAAATAATAATAACAAAAAAAAAAAAAAGATCCCTGAATGAAAAAATGAAAGAAATCCAGACACAATTAATTGCTAATGGCATTTCCCTTTCAGACATCTCTACTAGAATGGATTTTACTTCTAGCTGAATATGAAAAGATCCAAATTAAAGGGTAAAAAACACTTCAAAATTTATAGTTGAAAGTATTTTTAAGAGGTGGTGTATGATATTGTTATCTGGTGTTTGAAGTCAATGCAGTATAACTGAGTTAATTCTTTTGTTTTTCTAAAAATATTGGCATACAAAGAAAAAATCTCAGGCAATCCAACAAGCTTAGGTGTTTCAGAAGCCTACAGTGAATTACAACACTATAATGGTAAATAAGCAAGCAAAAGGAAACTGCTCACTTTTGCATCCCGTTTATATAATACTGCCACTGCCATCTTTCTGCAAATCAATTAAACTGAGTAATCAGTAAATCCTTCTGGTCAAGTATTTCTCTTAACCATTCAAAGGGTCACACTAGTAGGCTTCATGTTGTTGACACGGCCAACTTTCTATGGCTATCTGTTTGTCAGTGATAACTGCCAGAGGCAGCTTGCTCCTGGGATTTGACTGTGAAAGTACCACTGTGTATCAGGACCTCACCTTCAAGGTGTAATGGGAAAGCCAGCAAAGAGGCAGCTTTGTCCTTCTGTTTTTCTCCAGGACATGATGTAGTTAAAATACATTCTCTGACAAAATTCAGCCAAGGAGCTATTGCGGGCTGTATATCCTCTTTCATACCTATCAATAGGCAACATGAATTGAAAGTTGAAAAAAAAACCCTAAACTTCAGTAACAATGGAAAAACAGCATCATGCATGTTACTTGTAAAATCATGATGCTATACTCATATTAATATTTACCCGTACTAATGAAAGGAGGGTGAATCCCATTACTTTCTACTGACAATTAGACAAGCACTCAACACTTGTTCAAAGTAACAAAATACAGAAAGCTAACATTGATAGAAGGACTTTCCACCACCTAGATGACAGCAGAACTTGAGTAAGACTAGGGAGGTATACCACTCTGCTTCATCTATACCTTTTAGGGAACGGGTCTATAAAACTAATTTTACCCTAGGGACATCACCAAAAAATTCTACTAATGCTGATAGCTGTTCAGAAGAGCCTCGTATCCCATGAGCCAGAACCATGTTTTCATATGCCTTACTTTCAACTGCAGCTACTGAAGACAGGCTCAGGAGCCATTAGGATTCCTTTGCTTGAAATAAATGTAACCGCTACCTGTGGACTGACACAAGTATTTGATCTTCTTAGTCTTTACCTGTAGATGCAATTACTGTATTTGTAACTTAAATGACTGTTTCTTTCTATTCAAAATTTTATATCCCTATATGCCAAAATTTCAAGGGCATAAAATTTTGCAAGACCAGGTGGGAAAATGGAGAATTAAATTCTGCAAGACGGTGTCCTAGATACTAATTTGGGGGAAGAAGTATTAAAATTATTTTGTACAATGTGGTAGTGTCATCTAGCACCAGAGGTATTTAATTAACATCTATTTTATTCTATTACATCTTACTTGAAGCTGAAAATGATGCATGAAGAATTTTTCTCGAATCCTCTTAGTTTAAGCTAATCAAGTGTCTAATGCTTGATAGCTGGAAAAATTAAATTGCAAATGTGTTCTTAAAAAGAAAAAATAATTCATTTATAAAGAAAATCACTGGAAGAAAATAAAAAGAGAGATCCATCCACAGGCCACCCTGGAAGCCCCGACTCTCTCCCATCACCTAAATCAGAGCCTGCGCCTCAGTGTGGGTCCCAGCCTGCTGCTTAGTGATGTGATGGGGCACTCTGCAATCAATAACTGAAGTTTTAATGTAACAGTTCAATACATTCGGATTGTTTCTATAGATCAGGGGTTAGGTCAGTCTGCTATAAACAGGAAGACTCAGATTCAGACCCTGTCTTTAATTCCATACCACTAATACTGCCTGCAAAAACTGTTTTAATTTCAATTATCAATAGAAAAAGGAAACAAGAAAATATTCTGGCACACTTTGAATGAAACTAACTTTGGAGAAGCCTGCAGTGGAAACAGGGCATACAAGTTTGATGAAAGACTGCTGAATGGTATGTCTGTGTGCGGATGGAAAATGCTTTGTGGAATTTGTACTGTAAAAAGATGAGGTTTTTTTCCAGTGCTTGGTCTTTGATTCTGTCTGATCTGATACGGCATCAGAAAAGAGGCACCAGAGAGACCACAGCTAGTGGTCTGTGTATAAAAAGAAATGAAACTAAAACCAAAGACATAGACACAGAGACTAGAAGTGAGAGGAATGACACTATAAGTGTATGCAGAAGCAGAAAGAGAATTTCACATCTTTTTGTCCCAGTTCTCCATGTATAAAATGCGGGTAACCAGGCATGAATCTCCTATGGTAGGATGGGCAAAGGGAAGTACAGATTTGTCTTAAATCATCTCTCCTCTTTCCTTGCACTGTCCCTGCCCCTAGGGGTGCTGCTGGCGGTGGCACAGGAGCTGTGCTTTCATGGGATGTATTTGCAACCTTCAGAGCTGCATATCCTCCTCATTCACATCCCTACAGTGTTGAACCCATACTTAGGTTTGCACATCTTTGCAAAGCATGCTTGAAGATCTGCAAATAAAAACCTTTCTACAAAAACATTAAGTGTTTGCATTACAACAAACATCCAATGTCAAGTTGTTTTTTCCTAGCGGTCAAGGCCATAGTAGCTAATTTTTTCTAGCTAAAGGTTTTTGGTAGATCAAAAGCTGAAGCACAGTCATTAAAAGACTGTATATGTTGACATGCTTTAAACATGAAAATGTTTATTTTTTCTTTTCTGATCTACTAATGACTTTCATCTGAAAAACTCAATGTTGAGTTATAGCAATGGAAGACTGTCATTAATTAATCTAATATTTTACTACATCTATCCACTTCACTAGCTCAATTTTTTGATTGCTTTTCAGTGTTTGAGATTTCTGTCAAAAGTTTGTTGTCCAAACCTCTAGTGAATGGAAGAGACAACTCTGTGTTTGTCAAGATTGATAAGTCTTTGCAGAGTTCCAGCAAGTACACAGAAATGATTTATGCTGGTGAAAAATCTCCTGATGATACATGAAACAATTCTCTGAATGTAATATCAATAAAAAGCCACTTTTACTTTTATCCACTTCTTAACCTACACAGCTGTCCAGGCATCTTGCATGTGTATTGGCCAATTATTCCATGGGCTAGTTATGGCTTAAAAGAACACAAAAAGGGAACAGAATTAAAGAAGATAATTCAGAAGAAAATACTGGGCCAACTGAAGGCAGTATAAGGATGTGTATAGGGAAAATGACAATACAGATCCAAAAAACTTTGAATCACTGCCAATCAGCCTCCTTAGATATCCAGATCATTCAGCACCCCAAGATGTTTTCCTGGAGTAGATGAAGTACATCCCTTTCTGTTTGCTTTTAAGAATGAAATAAATATTTCCATCTTCTATGTGAATGTAAATGTATCAACAGTTTGTATTGATACGGAACTCATACTTTCACTCAGAGACAAAACTTCTGCTACCTCCAACTTAAGCTATTATTTTAAACTTCAGAAAAATGTAACCACACTAATAGAGAATAACCATGCAACAGCAGCACTACTGACTCGTTTGTTATTATGTAGATGGAAATGAGTGTCCTTTGTTACTTTCCCTTACCTATAAAGCAGCAGTTAACCCTTCTTCACACAACAAAGCTTATAAAAAAACCCCAAAACAAGCAAACAAAAATAACCAAAACCAACCAAACAACCAACATTAAATAAAAACACCCCACACACAAAAAAACAAACAAACAAACATTAAATTCATACTACGCAACAAGTGACTGAGTTTTTCAGATTATGTGTCAAGTTTCAGAGGGTATATGAAACTTCAATTAACTTTGGGAAGAACTAACTTACATATTCCAAACCCAGTGTCACTATGTCACTCTTTTTCACTTCATTTGGTTACAGTATGCTTCTGCATTTTGTGCCCACAACTACCTTTACATTTCCTGTATATTGATAGACCGACTCTGATTTCTCTGGGTATTGCATTTATTGCTTTAAGCATTAAAAATATTGTTACCATGTATAAGTGGAGATACAACCTAATTAAGCCTGCCAGTTAGATGAACCCATTTTCACTTGATAGGAATTCAACACTTACTCCAGCCCTCTAACACAGCAGAAATCCATACCTCTGGACACAGTATTAGAGTCTGATAGTCAATAAGAAATCTGTATCAATATAGTCTCTCCCACTTTGGCATTAGCAGCAAACTAATACACCATGAGTCTGGTAGCTCAGGGACCAGCTGTCTAGTTTAAGAATTCAAGTCTTCAACATCTCTAAGAATGCTGTGAGACACGGGGTTTGCAGTATTGCAGTTTCCTTTGTTTGTCTCTTAAAGGAAATAAAGACCTGACTGCAATAGCATACTTTATAAGCACACTGAGGTTGCAAAGTCAAGCACTTGCAAGTTGGGAAATGCCAGACTTACCCAGTTGCCTGTGTAAATTTCATTCTCCCCTCACTACATTCATATCTATGCACTGTTGTATAAATTTTAATTACCCCATTGGATACTATTTTTTCCACAGGACATCGCTTAACCCACAAGATGAATGCAGAAGGGAGATGAATTAATGTTGTACTGACAGACATAAAAATTCTGTTTTCAATTTGCAAATGCTTGACTTTGCAACCACAGTTACATTCTTTGGACCCAAATCTGAATAAAATTTGAATTAGACATGCATAGATTTGAAAGAATACTGCAGCAAGAGGGAGACAAATTATTGATAAATGACTGGCATCAATGCAATTAATAAGAATAGCAGGAGGTGTTCAATATCTACATGGTTAAATATACTTTGCAAACACAAAGTCATCATCATCATTTAGATATTTCAAAACATTTCACACCCACAGCATTATTACTTGTCACCTTAACCCTTTCAAAATAATCCTCAGAAACTGCAATATAACAAAGATAGCAAAGACCAACAAGGAAAATCGGTAAGCACTAAAATGTGCTGATTATTCTTCAAGTTCTGAAAGGGAAAAAATATCTGTTCTCTTCCAAAAGGTGAGTGGATATATATCTAAGCTGCAATTGGGTTATACTGGCATTGGTACTACAAAAATATCTGTATATAAGAGATGCAATAGAAACTGACCCAAGAGATGCACTAATGTCAAAAGCTCCAGCCCTATGGCATAGTCAGTCATCCAGAAAATTGAGGCTATATTTAGTTTACATGTTCATGCTTTTATTAGCAAAAATCAGCTATGGTTAAAACAATCACTAGCAGGCTAAAACTGCTACTTCAGATTAAATGAGATTTTAAAATCGTACTTGCTTGCTTATGCACAGACATGTCTAATGTTTTCCCCAATTTGCAAATCACATCCAAATTCAAAGCCATATAACTGATGTCACATCAAAAGTGTAGTTTTTTTTATCTCATCACTCCTTGCTAAGATGCATCACATTGTGATTAACTATGCTACCATACAAAAACATCATGGAAATGTAAATAAAAAGGCTCTCTTTGCAAAACAAACCCTCACTGTTGTTCTGTTGTTTTATATACAGTGCTGAGTTCTTCTTCAAACATTTCCCTTCAGAAAACAGATCTCAGTAACCAAGATCTTTCTTTATTTTTTTCTTTCACTGTGGATACTCTTCATCTCAGATGTTTTAGTACATACAAAATATTTCATTAAGAATAAATAGTAACCAAGTAGATAGCAGAACATAAAATCCTGTGAAATAAGATCTTGGTTCTTCCTTTCTTATAACACTGAACTGCTTATTTCTTTTCTTTCTAGCTTCCTATGAAGGAAGTTTTCTAACAGTCTCTACAAAGCCATCAGGAATAGAGATATTCTTTCAACAACTTGGAGATGTCTTGCATTCACTAGCCCTTGTTCTCATAGGACACTTCAACCTACCAGGTGTCTACTGGAAGTATAACACCGCAGAAAGGGGACAGTCCAGGAGGTTTCTGGAATGTGTGGATGACAACTTCCTGGTGCAGCTGGTAACCGAGCCTACCAGGGGTAGTGCCCCTCCAGACCCACTGTTTACAAACAGGGAAGGGTTGGTGGAAGATGTGGTGGCTGGAGATCATCTGGGGCACAGTGACCATGATATGACAGAATTTTCAATATGTGGTGAAGTTAGGAGGCCCATCAGTAAAACCTCTACCTTGGACTTCTGGAGGGCTGACTTTGGTCTAGACAGGATGCTGGTTTGGAGAGTCCCTTGGGAAGCAGCCATCAAAAGCAAAGGGGCCCAAGAAGGCTGGGCTTACTTCAAGAATGAAATTTTGAAGGTTCAGGAGCAGGCTGTCCCTACATGCAGAAAAATGATCCGGTAGGGTAGAAGACTGGCCTGGCTGAGCAGGAAGCTTTTGCAGGAATTCAGGGGAAAAAAAAAAAGAGTGTATCAACTTTGGAAGAAGGGACAGGTGAACCAGGAAGTGTTTAGGGACATTGCAAAGTCACATAGAAAGAGAATTAGATATGCAAAGGCTCAGTTGGAACTTAATCTGACCAAATCTGTCAAGGATAATAAAAAGTGTTTTCATAAATACATTAATAACAAAAGGAGGGCCAGGGAAAATCTCCATTCCTTACTGGATGAAGGTGGGGACGTACTAATGGGAGACAAGGAAAAGGCCAAGGTGCTCAACGCCTTCTTTGCCTCAGTCTTTAACAAAAAGACTGACTATCCTCAGGGCAACTGGGCTCCTGAGTTGGTAGGCAGGGATAGGGAGCAGAATATCCCTCCTGAAATCCAGGAGGAAGTAGTTAGTGACCTGCTGTGCTGCTTAGATCCTAACAAGTCTATGGGTCTGGATGGGATCCATCCTAGGGTGCTTAGGGAGCTGGCACAAGAGCTGGCTAAGCCGCTCTCCGTCTTTTATCACTGGTCCTGGCTAGCCAGGAAGGTCTCAGATGACCGGAGGTTGGCCAATGCGATGCCCATTCACAAGAGGGGCCAGAAGGAGGATCCAGGAAACTATAGGCCTGTCAGCCTGACCTCAGTGCCTGGCAAGGTTATGGAGCAGATTATCCTGAGTGACATCAAGCAGCACATACAAGACAACCAGGGGCTCAGGTCCAGCCAACATGGGTTTAGGAAAGGAAGGTCCTGCCTAACCAATCTTATTTCATTCTATGACTGAGTGACCCATCTGGTAGACAAGGGGAAGGCTGTTGATGTGGTCTACCTAGACTTCAGCAAAGCCTTTGATCAAGTCTCCCACAGCATCCTACTGTAAAAGCTGTCAGTCCATGGCTTGGACAGGTGCACCCTTCATTGGGTTAAAAACTGACTGGATGACGGCACAGAGAGTGGTTGTGAATGGTGCCACATCCAGTTGGTGTCCGGTGACCTGTGGTATGCCCCAGGGACCACTACTAGGCCCCAGTTCGATTCAACATCTTTATTGATGACCTGGATGAGGGGACTGAGTGTACCGCTAGTAAATTTGCAGATGATGTTTAGTTGGGGGCGAGTGTCCATGTGGTGGAGGGTCAGAAGATGCTGCAGAGGGACCCGGACAGGCCAGGTCCCTATTACTTCACCACAGAATAAATTCTATACAGAATTTTTCTCTGCATTTTCACAGGGATTTCCATCCTTGTCTTCCAGCTCATTCAAACCCCAGTGTATCAACACTGTCTCACTAACATCTTGACCTGAATTCTGACTTTTATTCCAGAGCTGTTGAATTCTCTGTGTTTCAGAACAGAATTTATTGCATAAAACACAGTTCCTCTCCCTTAACTTCAAGGCCTTAAGTATTATTTTTTTTTCCACCTGTTATTTTCTCTGAAAATACCTGCATTGTTTGCACACCGCTATAGGAATTTCTAGGTGTAGAGGATGATTATGATTTCATGTAATACTGCATGCTAATCTTTGCCAGATGTTAGCTTCGTAACACCAATTTATCTGCTTTCTGCTTGTCCCTTCTTTTTGCAGTCTTTACAGCTTCTTCTTCAACTAATCATTTCTTTCTTTCCTCTTATTCTTTCCAATTACTATTCACTAAATCCCTTAAGATAGGAAAGGTTCCTTTTTCTTGCCTATCAAGAACTTCTTTATCCATGATTTCCTGAATCACATTTCCTGAAAGCCTATTTCTCCCAGAAATCCATCCCATTCTGCCCTTATGCATAATTTATATAATCTTCCTCATGTGAACTGCTTATGTGCATCCATTCTTTCTTTCATGTTAGACTATAAACACTTTGGAACCAAGGGTCTTTGTAAAAAAATGTGTAAAAGTATGAAGATTTATATAGACATATATATAAACACACATACATTTATTTTATGTATTACTAGTTGTCCACTGCTGCATCCTTTTCCCAATACAGTATTTTGTATAGTCTATTTTTCAGACACTCAATCTAGTTTTCAATCTTTTCACAGTACAGACTTTCTCTGGATCTTAAAAGCTGACTATACAAGAGATCCTGAAGTTACTAGCAAAGAAGGAGGAGAGAGCTTAAAAATCATGTCACTGTTGGAATGATGCTTTCCAGCAATGAGTTCAGAAATGTCAATTGTGTACAATATTGAATTATACAGAAACTCATTAACAGTCTGCTGTCTGTAAGAAGTCCTTTCAGATCTTCACATTGCACAAGCAATAATTTCAGGAAGCAATGGAAATGATTCTTGTCAAACAATAATTTAAGGAAAAAAATAGAAATTAAAAAACATGGAAAACAAACAAACAAAAAAATAAGATCAGAACATTTTTCTTTCATTTTGGTTATTTATACATGTATTTCCAATAGTTCCTATTTCTACTTTAATTTATTCTATTCTGTAAAAGGACCTTTATAAAACAGGTTCCAATGCTGTGACCCATTTTTACCAAATACCTGGGAGTTTTGAAAAAGTCTTGGATTATGTTAAATTCCTGCATTGTCACTAGAGATAAAGGCTGGAGACAAATAATAATTCCTTAAAAAAAAAAAGAGATGTTAATATACCTGTTCTGATGAAAAGCATTAAGAACTATTTGTGATCTCACCCACAAAACCACCCATGTATCCATCAACACATTCATGTATATGTGAACATAGTGACTTGAAAATTTTTACAAGTTAACTGCAGCACCCAAAGGGTTCACTTGCAAACTGCGCACACCAAAGGTTAAAAGAAAAATGTATTTTCTAAGTCTCTAATGTGCAACTAGCACAGGCCACATGAAATAAATAATCTGCACTTTACAGATTTCTGTTATTTTGTGTAGAATGCTTTGAGGATTAGAGTTTATGCCCTCTGTAGTACAGAAATCCTTATAATCAATGGTCTCAATAATTACTGAAACTTTCCATTTTCCTTTTCACAATTATTACTTGAAAAGCTACAAACATACATTAAATATCCACAGACATAAATCAAACCACAGGAATATTAAATAAATCAATCAATAAGAATTATGCATAAAAGTGTTAAAAGGAAATGATGCAAAAGCATGAACAGTTGCCTTTAATCAGAAGCCAAAACACAAGATTTAGGACATCTGCAGGATGATAAAATGGCAGCTAAATTGTTTATTAGTTCCCTCTTTCAACTCACATTCAAATCTACGTATTTCATATGTTCTTGGCAACAATGACTGTTAAAGGTTTTTGCTAACTGTGAAGGCAGAGAAAGATGTAAGAAATAGAAAACTGATGCAAATCTTCAGTATTTTCAAACCATTTTTTCTTCTGACACAGCTCCATTGACCTCAAAGCAGTAAGACCCATAAAACTGAGGTCATGTCTTAGGAATGAGCCTGAGCCTAAGCAGAAAACTATGTTATGAAAGGATGATACACCAGCAGCTTTGTAAACTCACAAGTAATTTCTTTGCTCCTATTTAAGCATTTATTACTTAAATTAAATTTAAGCATATTATTTGCTTCTAAATGTTCCATCATACTTCAGATTACTCATTTGAATAATTTTGTTCTTGCTTGAATCTCATATTGCTTTATTATTTAACTCTAAATGCTGCATTTATGAATGAAAGGTATATTCAAAGGTACAGAAATATGCAACTGTAAATTTACAGTTTACATTGTGGTATATCATAAAGATATAAAGATAGTTTTAATCTGTTCATATAAGTTTATGTATCTCCAAGAGAAGAATAAAGAAGCAAAATTTAGGAAGGACAGTTTAATGTCTCATACCATCATAAATCCCTTGATTTCAACTGGTCGGAACTCACATTTTCAGCTACACTTGTAATTAAACTATGATTCTAACTACTACCAATTTAATTACGCAAGTCTTCACATATTTTTTCTCAGAAAGAATTAGCTTCTGGTTTTGGTTTAGCTTAAAATTATCATTTTGTATGACTTACGCTCTCCAGTGAGGAGGCAAATGGAAGAAATTAAAACAACCCTTTAATATTGCATAAACTGGCAAAATAAAAGCAGAAAAAATGACTGCTTTTTCACAAATACAGCTGACTGAGAACCAATGCAAGTGCCAGGGCCCTCATGGCACCACCAGACCTTAGTGTCCCTGCCCAGCTGCACAAAGGCTTCGCACAGCCCGTGACCCCATGCCAGCCCTGAGGGCCATCAGCCCCCATCCCATCAATTCCATAGAAGGGATGGTCTCCAGCTCCCCACAGACCTGCCCTACCCAGCAGTGTTGGCCCACCCAGACATGCCCACCCATGGCCCCCAGTGCCCAGTGCTGGGGCTGTCCTGGTGACCCTGTCTGGGTGATGAGATGGGGCCTGGATGAATTTTAGCCTCAGAGAATCACAGAAAATCATATGATGTCTTCATCGACAGTACTTACAAACATATATATCTCTACTGTAGGATCATGTGCTACATCTACCATACGTTCATAGCATTATTTCCTGCTTTGCATTTTAAATTTCATCTTTCCCCAAATGGTACAGTTGGATGAGATTCAATTCACTGAATTTAAGCATCTAAATATTGGCTTTATGAGTCTAATATATTAATTGCATGCTTCATTTTTACATCAATAGATGGAAATACACACCTTGACAGGGTAATTCCCATGGTCTGAGGCAGGCCCCATAAAGTTATTCACTTATCTCCATTAAACAAGGAGACTAAGGCAACAATGTAAGATTACACAAGTAGCTTTTAGACTTTTAAGGTTTGGTGAGCTTAGTTTTCACATCAAAGGATACAATCTCAATCATTTCTGCTAATGCTTAACTTGGAGCACGTAAAATTTCCCATCATGTTTAGTTCTGTGCAAACTGAGCATTTACATTATGAACACAGTGCAACTTCTATTTATCGCACTTTAAAATTTATGTCTGCATCAACACTTGTTAATTCTGAAAAGTACATACCCTTCTGTGAGCTCTGAACATAACCATATAAGAATATCTATCAGTGTCCTTCAAAGAATGTCCTTCCACAGTGCTAATTGCTAAACTGAGCTTGCAACTGAAAGATGTTTCAAATACAAGAGAATAACCTCTTCATGCTTAGAAAATTAATGGATGTCTTTTTTTTTTTTTTTTCCCTGATTGCTCCACGTAGAATTGTATTTGACTTGAGTAAAGCTAACAAAAATGTTCCATATTAATAACCAAAAAATAATTCTAAAAGTGTGGAAATGCAGCACTCTAATGGCAGTACTTGCAATATATGGTAGTAAGGGGAAGCCTGCAGCTCAGAGGTGTTGTTATCCACCTGGGGCACAGCCAACCTCTACTACAGGGGGACAGCAGAGGAAACTCCATATGCAAGGTGCAGGTACTCAGCCCAGTCCAGCCCAGGGAACTCTGTTGAGCAAGCAGGAATGACAGGAAGCGTAGGGCCCTCCACTGTGTGTTGTAACAATGGGAATGATAAAGGGGTAGTCAGGAGGGAGTTAGGATAGACTTTCACACATACAGGTTTGAAATCCCATAATTCATATGCATTTTTTGTGATGTCATTTTCCCCATCTTTTCCAACCTGTTCAACTAATTGGAATATTGGTGTAAAAAAAAAAAAAAAAAAAAAAAATCACCTTTCTGCTGTCTTTGTCTCTTCCAGTGAAAAACAACCCTGTGCTGGTGACAGTGTGGTCACTCTTATGGGAACCGAATGATTTTCAAAGTATGAAGTGACATCACTGTGCTTGTATTAATTAAATGTTTTGATGTTTCAGGTGACCTTTTCTCATTTTTGATGTTACATGAATATGAACAAAGACAAAACTAAGGAAAGTGTCTGGAATACAGAAATATTTTACTAAAAAAAAACATTATGAAAAATATCAAGTATGTAATTTACAGAATATAAGCACACAGGCCTGTCTTTGGAATACTGCTTATGCCTGTGGATTTTGAAAGGTGTAGAAATTTTTTCTCACAGATCCCACAGAAGGGTATTATTAGAATAATATTCACTTCTTTTTACAAACTTCATGAGCAATACTTTTGTAAATAGTAAATTAGTGAGGCTCTGTTGTTACCTAGATAATTTTCTAAAGTAACCAAACTTAAATCTTCATTAATTTGTAGACATACACTGTACTTACAGATATCTTCCTTTGTATAAGAAAGATTTCATTTTTTAAGAGAGAAAGGTGATAAAACTATTCTATGAATAATTTGTCACCTTAAGTCCCAAGACTTGCCTCTGCAGGTCTTAGAAAGCTAGTGATTCATATGGGCACAAATCTTTATCTGGAAGATCAATTATTGCTAACCATCATTAATCATAGAATCACACACTGGAGTCAAAACCCTCTCATGAAATCAGCTAATCACTAAGTTTACCTATTGATCTATTATTAACAAAAAGCCTTATTTATTTACCTTTTGAATTCTCAATGTTGTTCATGCATTCAAGCCACATTTGCAAACTGAAATTCTCTGGCCCATTAATTCAGATTTTGGCTTCCAACCACTATTTTGCTGATCTGTTGTGATTGGTGGTGGGGGAGGGGGTGTTCAGTCATGGAACAATTTTCCCTCGAGAAAGAAAACAAACTATTTGTTCAACAGATGCATAGTGATTATTCCCTTGCCTTGTCTATAGGTACAAGTGCTTTTCTTAGCAAGTATATGTCTTAGCTATAAATCTATTTCAAAATGCTACTAGTAGCATTCAGCCTGTTAGACACACTGAAACATCTGATGATTTATTCTGTGTAAATAGACTGCTGACTGCAGTCAGCGGTGCCCAAATACACTACCCAAATATCTTGCACTGACTACCTTACAAATGGTGTAAGAAATAACATATCCAGTAAACCCCCCAAAAGGAAAAGTAAAAAAATTACATGAGTTTTTTTCCTTGTACTGATGCCATTTTGATAACATCAGTTTGCACATGATATTTTTCTGTGCAGTAATCTAGATAAGTAGATAACAAGGTAAAAAATATATAAACCCAAAAAGAGATATATTAGAGTGTTTCAGTAATATAGATTCCTTTGGAAAAAAATACAAAAGGAGATATTTTCAAAAGTAGATATTTTCAAAAGTAGGAAGCACTAATTACTGAATTCTGTCCTTTCGAAGTCAACAGGCATTTATTTAGACTGCAAAACTCAGCTCTGCAGCTGGCCAGTGCTAAAATAGAGAGTATGACATGCAATACTTGCATGTTTTTTACATACCCAGTGGTGAACTTGGTGAAGGTCTTTCCTGTAAGTCTTTAAAAGTCTCTATAAAAATACAAATGGTGGGAAAGTACTTAAACTGAGCCAAACCCCCATAGCAACGATAAAGT
>JANIJG010018380.1:18289-58827 GCA_024611175.1 Megaceryle torquata | reverse complement strand
TATTTCCTATAGAGAATGGCTTTTTTTGAAATTTCTCAAATTCCACTTATACTTTCTAAGAGTATTGAGTCCTTTTTACCTGTTCATTCATTCCCTGGAAATCACAACTGATTTATTTTAGATACTGAAACTCCTTAAGCCATAATAATAAAAATAAAACTCAGAAAAATAAATACTTTAACATCATTCATTTGAATGGAAAATTGCAATAGAAACAGACTGCAAAATTTCAAGCTCTACTCTCCCAAAGAAGTCCACCAAAAAAGACAAAATTACTTAAATGTGAAATTCAAACAGAAAAATATTTGGGTTACCTTTAAGGTGTTATTTTTCTGGACTGAGAGAAAGAATAAAGGAAGATTGGGTTGTCACTTGTGTGTGTGTAGTTTTTGGTTGTTTGTTTTTCTTTTGTTTTGTTTTTTGAGTGCATTCTTATTTACTTCATATATCTTTTCCTTTAACAATACTTGCTGGGTCTGCTCTCTGTGTGTACTTCTAATTGAAATAAAAGGATAGTGTACATTGCAACTTTTCTCCGCTCTAGACTTTCCTGAGTGTAAAGACCACAGTACCAGCTCTGCAGCACCCAAGGGAAGTGATACGCTGAAAAAAATAGTCAGTTTTCTGCTTAAACTCCATGGAAAGTTGTCTGTTAGCCACAAACAGAACAATCTTCGTAACTTTATAACTCCTCTTTAGATACTTAGACGGAGGAGCTATCATCTGGGATGAAAATGTTCACATTTTCTCTCTCTCTTGATTACAGATGTGAACAGAGAAAGTGTCTTCCAGAAGGGGTTCTTCTATCAATGAAAGAAAAAGAGAGCTCTCCTGGTACCTTAGATGCGAGCAGATATCTCAGTTCTGCAAGTATTCAGCTTAGAAAAAAAAAAAGCTGGCACTTAATTTCCAGACTTAAATGAAATTCAAACCCTCTGTGACTTTAAAGGGGATTGTAATAGAGACCCTATTCTGAAAAACAAAATGGAGGGGAAAAACCCCAAAAGTATATGAAAGATCACCTGGGAGGAATCGCTTTTACCATCCTGCTGGAAGTCATTACCATAGGTTCAAAGGGCTGGTACATTAAGGACTAGATTAATATCCCACATCAGAACTGGGTCTTTTATTTCCAAGATCAAGGGAAGAAAGGCACAGAAGAGAAGCTTGCAAATGGATCCTTAATGGATCTTACGGTACAAAAAGTATATATTCTCCTTGTATAGGCGTTACCTTTGACACAGCTGCTAATGTACTTTGTGAGAAGCTGCACCATGATAAGTAATGCAGAACAGCAAAGCTGTATGAAAGGGAGAGACTGATGAAGACACATACTACACTGAAAATCTGGATTTACCTAGTGGAAACATCCCCAATATTAATCAAGTCTTTCCAGACTACTGGTAAGAGTACTCTAGTCCCTAAAGTCCTCAAGCTCCTGCACTGTAAAACAAAAGTAGAGTTCTTCACCTTCAGTGAAGAAGGTGGCTTTTTTAGCCTTTTAACATAGAGGCGCAAGGAACTAGATATCAAAAATGTCTCAGTCAGCTGGCAGTAGCATAATCAGACAGCATCTTTACACTGTGTAGAGCACTAGCAGAGTAGGCACCTGAGAAACAGGTTTATCAAAATCTCTAGGGAATTAAAAATATATTTAACAGGAAAATTGAAACAGAAAACCAAATTCCTGTTGGTGTCAAGGCAAATTAGTAGACATGAGTCCTGGGAAGTGACTCTTCCAGTGACAACCAAGCCTGCCATTAATGCTGAAGTAGTTCAAAATAACTCAAGGTAATAACACTAAAGCTAAAATAGAAAAAAATAAAAATAACACTAAAGCTAAATAAATACTAACTAAAAAAGCTCTTGTTCAAATCATCATTTTGACAGAGTGGTCCAAGAAAGGCCCAACACATTATACATATTTAACATACACTAAATGGATATGGTGTATCTGCTATCTGTTTCACAAGTGAGCCTTTTACAGGTTTCCAGAGCAGAAACCAATCTTCCTTCAGAGGTCCTCCTGATGCATGGGGTGACCATCTGTAAACTTCCAAACTTCAAAAAAATTATACTTTTTTTTTTTTAATGGAACTCTATTCACCTTTCCTTCTCTCAGCATTAGCTGTTGAGCAGCACCTTGTAATGAGCTATTCATACAAGGGCCTGCCAATGAAGCAAGCTCTCATGAGAAAGGGAGGGGGATGGCTGATGAATGACAGCTGAACAGAATAATCATATTGAGACCTATTTAATTGGATTATTGCTGTTTTAGATAGAAATTCAAGAGTTAATCCCCACAAGGTTGTCAGTTTAAAGAGTTGGTTAATGAAGAAAAGGGGTTTAAATTGTGTGTTAATATTGTTCATAAATGCAAGTGATAAGTGAGAGTTTCAAAGTCAATTTATGTTTGAAATGTCTCAGGTAACAGACAATGAGGCCAGCTAATGTGGACGGGATGGAACAGCGGTAAAGGCAGAAGAGAGATTCCTCATCAGTAAAGGAGGACTACAGTTGCAGGAGACTTGCCATCAACCTGCAGTCCCTAGTCATATGAAAGGCTTCCATAAGGAAAGGGTGGAGTGATGTTTTATTATACACTGCTTTTACCATTTTATATCCTAAACAAACTTCCTTCCTTGAAGATGGTGAATATGGAATCCTATTTCTAGGAATTAATTAACATGGCTTCCTAAGAGGCTACGGAATCAACAGGGAGTGAGGAAAAAAGCTTCTTATTTTTCTCACCAGTGTTAAGGTTACTAATTGTTCAGGGCTCCAAGAATTTATTCCTTTAGGGAACAAGACAGGAATAAGAATCAAATTCTGTCCTCTCTTGTAATAACAAAATTCAGTAATCACAGGCCCATTGATGCAATAACACAGAACAGATAGATAATGGAATTGATAATAGATAATTGTGACAGAAAATGGAAATTGTGCTGTGTGCTAGAGCAGCTTTGAAGCACATTAAAAATAGTACAATTATTTTAGAAAGAACAAGAAAAAGTCAAATACTGAGAACTTAAGCACTAGGTAAAGCAAAACAAAATAGGATCTCCATAATTCATAAAATTACAATAGAATCCTAAAAAAACAACGGAATAATACTTACAGAAGAAATATTAATGTAATCAAATACTGTTGAGAAGAAACTGAATTTAACTGAGATAATACAGACAAACAGGGGGCTCAGCAAGTGGCTTGAATATCATCCTATCCCCTAGAAGAATTGATACTGGAAAAATCCCATTATTTTTTTTTTTTTTTAGAACAGTTCTGCAGGCAATGTAGTATTCTTTTTAAGTTTAAATTTGAGAGAGACAATCAGGAAAGAAGAAACAAAGCATTACATTACTAATGCCTGTACTTCAACTCCAGGGAGCACATTTGCAACTCAGAAACTTGATCATGAGCAACTTGGCTTTCTTTTGCTCAAGGAAAGAAGAAATGGATTCCAAGCAGAATACTCTGAACTACAGAATAAAGGTGGAGAACAAAACAGGACAGTTTAAACTGGGATAGCCTGGAAAGCAGACTGTGGCAATTTTCCTGTAGCTGTTTCTCCATCCCTTATTTCTGAAGCTGAAGTTTTATTGATTGGAAGCCTTCCTGTAGCTCATACCTGTAATACCTTGGGCACAGGACACAACTGTCTTTTTCCTCTCACCTAACACATCATACTCAGGTGGTAGCTGTAGACATCATTAAGCTGTTTGTTGGATGAGAAGGTCCTAACTGAAGTGGAAAAAACAGGATGCTGCTCTATGTTCTCAACACACGAAGATGCCTAGTGACATTCACCACATATCTGAGTCATATTGTAAAGAAGGAGTGCTAGTCCTTGAAAGCAGCAAGATACATGTGTGCTGACCTGCAAGATAACACGTCTGCTAAACTGTAGAATTTGATATGTAATACCAAAATCCTGCACAAAAAGGGAAAGTCATTATGAAAATAAG
Source organism: Megaceryle torquata (assembly GCA_024611175.1). Taxonomy (NCBI): domain Eukaryota; kingdom Metazoa; phylum Chordata; class Aves; order Coraciiformes; family Cerylidae; genus Megaceryle; species Megaceryle torquata. The sequence goes on along the minus strand of JANIJG010018380.1, from coordinate 54,862 downwards.
CAGATTACTGTCAAAGGACTTTTTGCTTAAAAAAGTTGAGGAAGTAAAATGGTGTAAATTACACAAATATTTTGCCAATTCAGTTGATATAAACAAGTTCAATGAATTAGTAACTAACTGAAAAGGCATGCATCGTATACTAAAAATGAAGATAGGATGTAGTATGAACAGTTGAAGAGTTTCTTTGTGTGGCGGGGGTTGGATTAAAGAACAAGTAACTGAGGCCAGCAGTTTAGCTGAAGTTTATTAGTTCAGGAAAGAGTTAGCATTAAATATGCAGCAACATATTATATTTTTGTTTGTTTGTAATAGAGACATACTGATCTCATTTATATTTCATAAATTTCACTATTTTCTGAACTAGTCTTTTCCTGGCATTTAGCAAGTCTGTGTTCTTATGCATTAGAAATTTGTGGCAAAACATGCTAAAATATTATTAGCTTGCAGTACCCTGAATTTGGCTAAAATAACACTTTTTATGTTCAGAAACTGTCAACTAATTTGGAGTCTTATTTGGAAAAAAAATGACCTTTCAAGATAAATATGCACACATTTTTGCCTGATTAATTCTATTTAAAGCTATTTGAAATTCATTAAATTAAAATTTATTTTGAATTTTATGCTTGTAGTTAGAAGGCAAAATATACTATCAGCTATTACACACTTGACATTCTAAAGGCAATCACTATCATCAAAAATGGGATAAATCAGGGCATGGTTTGAGTTGGGTTTTTTTTCTCTCTGCACCTCTAGCAACAGTTATCTCCACAAGATAAATATATCAGAGCTTCCTAGGATTTTCAGGGCATGAAAAGGAGATGCCACTGTGCCATGATGACTTTTTGCACTTCTGGTATGACAAAACCACGTGCTGCCTGATGGCTTAGCTGTTAGGGACTTAGAATTCCAGATATTTCTAAATTATTCTGTATCTGGATACATTTCTTTTGAACAATTGCTCTATTCTGTTAAAATTATATTTCAAAGAAATATTTCACATATATAGCTGTTCCCAGATAATTCCATGTTACTTAAGTCTGGAGAATAGAGAGATTTCCTTCATTTAGTGCTCAGCTATGAACTAAACCTTAGAATAAGACAGTGTTACATTCTATAGCTTGATTCCATGTCATCTCATCTTCAAAATTGTTAGCAATTGAAAATAAGCTTAAAATGGTAGGATGAGGAAATGATTGCTTCCAATTTCAAGCAATGCAACTCCTACTTAAAAGCTTTGGTTTTGCTGCTCATCTAGCATTTGAACACCATTAGTTTCTGAAACATGAAAAGAATCTAAATTGAAACTAAGCTTGATATTACGAGAACCTGTAATACCTAAGAAACCTTAAAACCAGAACACTTTGTGAATAATAATATGAAAGATCCTACTTTTTTTTCCCCCTTATGTTTCTATTTCTATTAAAACCAGAGGAAACAGTTACCTTAAAGAATGCTGACTAAAACCAGCTCCTAATCCATAGTGTTTATTTTGAAAAGGGATCCACTATGTGAGACTTCACAAAATCATAGTATGGTTTAGGTTGGAAGGGACCTTAAAGATCATCTAGTTCCAACTCCCCTGCATGGGCAGAGACACCTCCCACTAGACCAGGTTTCTCAAAGCCCCATCCAACCTGGCTTTGAACACTTCCAGGGAGGGGGTGTCATGGAGGCACCCACAAAACAGCAGCCACTCTCCAAAATGGGGGTTTATTTCAACCAAAGTCACCCAACACTTCTGACCAAATGCAGGTTCGGCTGTCTGTTGGGAATTAACTACTGAAGAGCTAATTCCTAAACCTGAAAGAAAGATGAACCAAAATGGGCACACATTCACTCATAAAGGGGAAACCTCCCACACCACAATGCCCAAAGCAGGGGGGTGATGCTCACTCAATCAATGGAGACTCAATCAATCCATGGAAGTGTCCTTGGACAGCATGTCCAAGGGGAAGGTCCAACAGCCAGGCCTGCTGCTCTGGGAAGAACCATCTCCTCTGGCAAGAACCATCTCCTCTGGCACTCCTAGTTGTGGAGCCTGATTTCCACAAGTCATCAGCCTGGTTGGTTGAAGGGACAAGCCCAGACAAAACACAGACAAGCCCAGACTCTGAGCCTGTTTACTAAGGCATCCAGTCCCCAAGGTATCAGTTAAGCACTGTGAAGTGCAACTTAATGGCCAAGGTGCCAAACTGCTCCAGCACACCCTGTTTACTTTATATGTTTTGTCTGTTGAGGGGGGGTACACCTGACACAAGGGGAATCCACAACCTCTCTGGACAACGTGTTCCACACTCACAGTAAAGAATTTCTTCCTAAAGAGTCCCTTCTCATCTTTCCTGTAGTCCCCCTTTAAGTACTGGAAAGCTTCTATAAGGTTTCCCCTTAGCCTTCTCTTCTCAGCCTGTCCTAACAAGGGAAGTGCTCCAGCCCCATGATCATCTTCATGGCCCTCCGCTGGATATGCTCCAGAGGAAGGCCATGCTCATGCTCTCTGTTGATCCATGTGTTTCTTACACTGGGGGCCCCAGAGCAAGCCCCAGCATTGCAGGGGGGAGTCTCACCAGAGCAGGGTGGGAGAATCACCACCCTCAACCTGCTCATCACATTTCTTTTGATGCATGCTAGGATGCAATTGGCTTTCTGGGATGCAAGTGCACATGGCCAGCTCATAATCAGTTTTTATCCACCAACACCCCCAAGTCCTTCTCCGGAGACTGCTGCTCTCAATCCACTCATTGCACACCCTGTATTTGTGCTTGGGATTGCCCCAGTCGAGCTGCAGGATCTTGCATTTGGCCTTTTTGAACTGCGTGAGGTTTGCAATAGCCCACCGCTCTAGCCAATAAAATTAGAGTATTAACTTTTTAAAAATTTTTGCTTAAACTAGTTAGTAGTTTATCCCCTCCTTCAAAGTCTGCAGGCAGAGTTCATTCATAAACAGGGCATCAATTTCTTCCCAGATTATTCCGGTTTTCTACAGTTAATGTGAATCCAAGTGTTCATCACAAGTCACACCCTTGCCTTCCCTCTTTTTCAGTGCTACAGGAGCTTCCTAGTAATATATATGATCAAAAAATATATGATCACACATTTTCAGCTGCTTTGGAAAGCCTTTTGTCAACACCGATCGAGATCCCTAAATTATTCAAAATCTGAAAAATACGCAAGAGATGTAGTTAAGATAAATACTTACTGTGAATAAAAACATCTGTAATAGTTAATAACTTGCAATGAAAGTTCCTTCCCAAATCATCCAAATGCCTACATCAAGGCAAATGAAACAGTGTTTTACAGCTAACTTTCTACTGAGAGCTAGAGTCACTGGAAGTCATATATACATTGTCTGTTCAAGAGGTGCAGACTATACAGGATGTAAAAATTGCTTATGGTTATGAAATTTGCTGAAGTGCCATAAAACACAAAAGAACTACACACTACAATGCTCAGAAAATTATGTTCTGTATAGTATCTGAACACACATGTACATCATTTGAAAGCATGGCATCCTCTAAAGACAAAGCGTTACCACCTACAGTAGTTATATGAAACAGAAACCAATCACATCTGCAGTTGCAATGAAATCACTATCATACAATATTATGTCAATGTATTTTTCTGAAACATTTTGTAATAACATATTTTCAGACAGTTTTCTTAATGTTCAAGCAAAAAACTCAGTTATTTCTCTGTGGAAATCCTTGATGTTCATAAGATAGGGCGGACAGGAAATACAGAATTGGGATAAGCAGAATCTGCTATAAAATACAACAGTCCAAATGTAACTTTGAATTCTAAAAATAACAAGAGTGGCTTTTTTGGCAATGTCAGGAAAAATGGTTTGTCTTAAGTACAGATTAAGTCATTCTAGCTTTCATATTTATGTTGAGTTTCACAAATGCTTATGGGCACATGCAGTTATTTTGAAGAAGGTCACATCCACATAGAACATTTGAGCTGATTTTGCAAGTTATACACTGTTGATTAAAATACTTTGGAAATCTCTTTCTAAAAATCAACAAGTGAACGTTTACAACCACCACTATCTACAATAGACGTCACCTTGAACATTACACTATGCCTTACATATTTTTCAGGCCTGTTTTTCTCAGTTTGCAATATGAGGGAAGTTGGTAGAACTTCTATTCAGAAATTATTGTTAAATGATTGTTAATTTGTACTAGCATACACGTACAGCCTGCAGCAGGCATCTTAATGTATACCATCATCAGTAACGTAAGAGTTAGCTTTCCAGTTGTTCCTTTATTGTTTCAAAACTAACAGCTGAAAATAAATGAAGGGTAAGCTTTAGTTATTACACTGACATAATGTATGATAAAAAATACACATCTCCCACTAAAAAGGAAGCCTGCTGTAGGCAGCAGGTAAAAATATAGCACCTCAGTTCTTCCACAGAACATTCAGTTTAAAACACAAATATTGATTTAAATGCAGCATTTGACTTATCTTACATAAGTGTAATCACAAAATCACAGAATTTCTGAGTCTGGAAGAGACCTCCAAGATCATCAAGTCCATAATTGCAGAAGAGGTAAAAAATAGAATAACAAAACCATCAAAGCCCACAGTTCTAAATGAAAGCTAATGCTAGTTGATTGATGCAAATTTTTGAAAGTTTTTTGCAAAAAGAATTCAAGTTTGGCTCATACTAATTCAGCCTCAGGGTAGGAAGTCTCCAAAAAGCTGGTCTGTGAGACCTCGGATCATCAGCTTGAACTCTGCACTGCATGAAATCTCATTGACTAAAGCAAAAACATTTGAGATCAACAACAACAAAAACAAAACCAAACCAAAACAAACAAAAAAATAAATTCTGAATAAGAACTAAATAATCAGGGTGTCCAGAAAGAGTACTGTTTCTTACACAGTCAACATATCTTGACTACACAAGAAGGAATCCCTAATATAGTCTGTGTAGCAGTTGACTAAAACAGAAAACCAGCAATGTTGGCAGACTGCACTGTAAGTGATTATTTGGACTCCTAACAACAAGTTGTAGTACCACTTGAAGCTCAAATCCTGCAATTCATATTCCAGGATGAAAGGCTGGAAATTAGCACAACCTTGCATATTCAAATCACATGGATGTAACATTATTACAATGGAAAAAAAGGACAATTAGTCAGTATAAATAAATTTCTATCAGAAATGTAAGTGCGTATCACAAGCTCTTCCTGACTTACACAGTAAACTTATCAGCCTGACATAGCCACATAAGCCATTTCTTTAAATTCCATTTTACTCAAGAAAATTTAAATTATAGAATCATAGAATGTTTTAGGCTGGAAGGCACCTCTAAAGGTCATCTGGACCAACATCCCTACACAAGTAGGGACATCTGTACAGGTTGCTCAGAGCCCCATCAAGCCTGACATTGAATGACTCCAGGGATGGAGCCTCTACCACCTCTCTGGGCAGCCCATTCCAGTGATCTCTCACCCTCATATTAAAGAACTTCTTTCTAATATCCAGTCCAAATCTATCCTTTCCTAGCAAAAAACCATTGTTCCTTGTCCTGTCATTATAAACCATTTTGAAGAGACCTTCCCCTGCCTTCATGTGGGCCCTCTTCAGGTACTGGAGGGTCATTATAAGGTCCCCCAGAGTCTTGTCTTCTCCAGGCTGAACAGCCCCAACTCCATCATCCTGCCTTCATATGAGAGATATAATAAATACATACATATTATATGTTATTATAAAATATATAATAATAATAATAATATAAATAGTCTTCCTCAGAATAACAGTTACAGAATTCTCATGCCATTGCTGGTATGGACTTTTTGAAATGTCAGCATGCCAATGCCAATATAAAAAGGACTGAACGAAGCTACTACAGGAGATTTCAAAGTAAGCAGTGACAAAACAAACCTCAAAAGTGAACTGCATCTTTCTTTCATTTTAGAAAAGGTTATTTCTCCCTCACATCCTCTCTTCTCTAAACTCTAATGCAATTTCTCTCATGTAAGCAGCACTACGAACCCTGGTGTCTCTGGCTCAGGGACTGTGAAAACTGCACATACTGGCCTTACTGTGAGCATGTGTATATCCTGCAGGGCTATTAGCATTCTTTGCTGATAGAAAAGTTCAAATTTTAGCTTTAACTATAAATACATAGTACACCACACTGAATTACCTTACAATGGAAGCAACATAGCTCCTAACGCAGTGAAACAACAACTTGCAAGTTTCCATAAATGTGAACAAAGTGAACTCTCTCTCCAGTTCTATTTTTCATTTATTTATCGATAGCATTTTTCCAATATTTTCTATAGCCCATGGGGGCCTTGCAAGGTTAATCCTTCATTTCAATAGAAAAATAATATTTCTGAGAGATTTGAATTATGTCAGGAGATAAGTAATTCACAGACTACTTTATAACTGACACATATACACCCAGAAATGCAAGGAGATTAAATCATGTTGCTACTCAAGGTATGAACCCATTCTGTGTCAATCTTCCTCCATTTGTTTCTGGAGACTGACACTGTGCAAGTGCTCAACAGCCAGAAATGCATCAATCCTTCAGAGAAACAAGGGAGAGAACTTTCATTTGCGTTCACTTAAATAGATGAGATCAGCAATGAAATCCATCGGAAATGAACACTTCTGGGGATGCTGCTTTTATTACCTCTGCAGTGATAAAGGATGGCATTTACAGAATGGCCCTCTGAAAAGCAAGTGCACAAATCATTGCAGGCATATAGTGTTGGTACTAATACTGTTACGTGTTACTGCATCCAGCTTCTTCACTCTTCTGAAACCAGAAGTAGAGCTCATAGCAATAATTTATGATAAGGCTAAGTGCTTACCTGGCTGAGTAGTGCTTATATGGCAAACATTTCTGGTTGGAAATATCTTCCACCAAATCAATAATTACCAATTCAACTTCTTCAAATCTTGTTTCCTATAATGTATTTAGAACAGCATGCGATTCTGCATTGCATAATTCTTCAGTTGCCTTGCTGGATTATAGGATGAGAATTCCCAGTATCTATCTTCACTATAAATAGTAATAGCGAATATGCTGAGCAAGTTTAAGTTTAGTATTTTGTTTTAATTTATTGTTGGAGGTAATGCATTCACTGCATACCTCAAGTCAGGTAAATAAACTGGAGTATTTCCTAAATTTGTTTCCCAGACAATAGTCTTGCATGGATTACTGCTCTTCGTTTGGATCTTATTTTTCACTTCTTTAAACATGTACTGAATAAATTTCTAGTCATCTTAATTAAAAAAAAAAAAAAAAATCACCATTTTGCAAGGGAGAAGTCTTTAGTCTTATCTGATGATATCCTAAAGGAATCACTTGGGTCTGGTGACCCACTAAGTGGGTCTATCATTTAAGGTGTTTTCTGTAGTGCAATTGCACCTCTTTTGAAGGTGATAACATATTCATTTCTGTCAGGACTTGAATGCAATTCTTTATATTCTCCCCAAGTAGCCTTACATTGCAAATTACATTAACACACTGAAAATTTCCCATTCCACCAGTTATTGGATTTTTTTTTTTTTTTTTTTTTTTTTTTTTTTTAATGTTGGCTTACAAGTGGTTGCCATCAATTCAGATGCTTTTTCAATCCATTCCTTGGGCCTCCTTGCTTTTGCAGTTCCCTCTAGTATATCTTAGCATTCACCTTATCTCTTGCTTTCTTGCTGGGTAGGACAACCCCAGATGCATCATGAATCCTGATGTATGATAGATTTTCCTTTGATTGCTCATTTAATCTCCCTCACATTTGGTAAATGTCATATAATTAATTGAGTGTAACTCTGTCAAAACTTTCAGGTCTACCTGAACCCTTTTCATCTGAAATTCTCACAATCCTTCTAGCCTTCTGATAGACTTGAAATGTTTACATCATCATGGCATATTTCTACATATATCTTTTCTTCCCCTTGCTATTCTGCTGCATTCCTCTATTCCTGTGTTTGTCACAGTGATAGAACAAAAAATTATCAAATTATTTTGAGTGAACTAACGAAGTTTCCACAATTGCTCACCACACAGAAACAAAAAAATACATAAAATATTACATTAAATTTCCAGTGTCATAAAGCTGAGTATCTTAGTACATTCAGAAGAAATACACTACAGTTTTCACTATTAATAAAGAAAAAGGGAACACTTTCTCAGCGAATAAGGTCTCCAATTACACCTATCCAATTGGTGCTTTTAATTTATTTATTGTTATTTATAGTCATTGAGACATTTTTGCTATAAAATTCTGACAGTAGAAACATAACAATGTTTTAAAAATGCATTGATTCTTCCTTTCCTGAAGCTGAGGTACTTTAAATTATGTGTGCTTAAGCTGTAGTAATAAACACACTGCTGTAAGATAAATGGTAAACAAAGAACCCAAATCGCTGTCTAGGGTAATGAAAATAAGACAGGAATAGAGGTTATATGATGTTGGTTAAAGAAGAAAGTAGCTATTATTTTCTGTACTTAAACATACTTGTATACATTTATCTGGTTTGTACTCACAATATGCCAAATACACAAATGACACAAGGAATGATTTGACACAAATGACAAGAGATTCATATGTTGAAGATGCTAAGGTAGTACAGTAAAAATATTTTATAGGATAATTTGGAATGTGCTGTATAAGAAACAAATCACAAAGTAAGAGCTCTGGTATATCACACATACTAAATATATGACAATAAAATTTTTAACTGTTTCCATCATGCTCTTTTATGTCAGCTAATAGGGAAAGACTGTACTAGAAATGTTTTTGAAGTTTGAAGATGTTTCATTATTGGCATCTTTTTTTTAATATAGCAACTGTGGTTTCACATGCATGTCTCTTAATGAGAAGTATAACCTTATCAAACAAAAAAATTGCCAACATTTACATACCTTTTAAAAATTAACTAAAATAAGATGATAACCTTTTATACATCATCACATATATAAAGACAAAATGATATGAAGATATGTATGAAGTCCAACATCTCATAAGAGGGCCTGGCTGTTTTCCTGACACGAAGACAGCTGTCTGAGATGCAACAATTCTGCCCAGATTTCCCACAAGGCTTCCTCCAAGAGCCACAGATTACCCTGTACCTCTATAGCCCCTTCAGATCTGTCAGCTTCTTGGTTAGACACAAGAAGATCAGAAAATAAGGAGATCAACAATTTGTACAAAAGTACATCATCCAATGAGTGACAGAAACCGTAAGTAGAAGAAAATGTCAACTCATTGGCAGGTAAAGCAGATCTGCCAGGCAACTCAGAATTCTCATTCTTTCTCCCTCTTTATTTCATAGGCTGGGAGAAGGAAGTATTAGAAGTAACAGTTAGTTTCCTAAGCTACTGTAGCACTGCCATGGGCAACAGATGTTGGATGGAAACAGGATTTCAAAGAATTGGAATGGATTGGGAGAAGCAGAAATTGAAGCAGGAAAAGTGACTTGAAGTTTGGGAAACTAATAAGAAACACAGTCCAAGTGAGGAAACACTGATAAGTTCATTCAGGAACATCAGTGGAAACTGGACTCAGCAGGAATGGGATTCACATCAATGGGAAAATGAGAGGGAGAGAGAATGAGGTAAAGAATGCTAGCCCATGGAAAATCAAATGGCATCACTTTTGCTAAATCAATTGAGATTGTATTTTACCTGAAGAAATGCAATAACAACCTGTTCTGTATATGAATAAAGTGCAAATTATTCAATTTGTGGAACAGGTACTTTTGCTGCTTTATTTTGTCTAAATGAGAGAGACAAAATTGTATTGCTCTGTTGTCCTGCTTATTAGTGACTGCTCCAGTGAAATTATACATAAGGAATTATATACCTCCTTTTGCTTCAGTAACTCCTAAAATAATTGTCTTCTTTCTCTTTAACCTTCTATTGGTGTTATTTTTTTCAAATGACTAATGTTACTTCCTCTCATGAGGCCTCTGCTGTCAAAATGCAACAACAGGGTTCTTTGAATTCTTTTTTCTCCCTCACCCCTTCAACGAAAGCCACTCCTAATAGGAAAAATTCTGCAAATCCTAGAATATGGAGATTCATCTGTGATGACAACTGTGTTCAGACATAAAACATTTAACTTTCCCTTCCACATTTTCAATTAAAATGAGTAAGAAAGCTTGAAAAACAAAAATAAAAGAAGAAAGAGCCCCAGAGATAAACAGCTGCGTGATCTGGTTAAGTAAGTAAAATTAAGACTAAACCAAAGAAGTTATAATTGCAAGGGACCACATTCCATCTTTCTGTTGCAGAGGCATATTTCGTGTGTAACTTGCTATTTTTAAATATACTTCTAACTCTTTAAGTTTCCATCTCTTCCTTTACATTTTTATTTTCCAGACACAAAATCCTCAATGTTACAAAATAATCCACAGGTAATCTGTCCCAATTTCCCATTCCTCAATCCAGTATTTTCACTATGTAAAGTGTTAAAAAAATCCTACTTTTGCTTGCTTTTTAACACAATATAAATATTTGTTAATGATTATTCTAGTTTAGTTACAAACTAGAAAATACATAGTCTCTACAGATCCTTCCCTATAAATGTAGTCTACTGGAATAGTTAATACCATCTTTTTTATCTGGGGAAAAAGGAGGAAGAAGGAAGGAAATATCCCTTCTACCCTTAAACTTCTGCTAACTCAACTATTGCTTTTAGTAACGATGTGCAATATGCTAAACATTTTTTCACCAAAAAATTTAGAAAGGTGATGACTGAAAGACATAGGCTGACCTTTCTTTTACTGTCATGATTTAAAAACTCATAAAAAGTATTACTCACTGCCACTGCTTTGATAACTACAGGTTATTTTGAAGCTTTTGCTTACAAATTTTTCCTTCTGTAATCTAAAGGAGGATCCAAAACAAAAAAAAATTGGGCAACACTGTAAGCATATGAATAGGATTATATTCATGACTAAGGAGAAATTCAAAAAATGCCTGTCTAATAAAAGTATTCAAGTAGAAAACAAAAGTACATCTAATATTAGTGCATTTTTGAAGATAATTTCATTCTGAAACACTATATATGCCTTCAGAAGAACTACAGTGATTTGCCAGAGGAGTTTCTTATCAACATACTGTATTTCGTGCAAATAGTATTGCAGTTTCTCCATCAGCCCCACACAAAGCAACTGCTCTTTCAGGAATAAATTTCTTCAAATTCACTTAATGGCCTCAACATAGTGAATTTTAACTGCCTAAGAGAAATGAATTTTAACAAACGAACAAAAAAATTTATCTGCTGCCTGAACATGTTCTCACATATAAGAAAGTAATAAGAACCACAGATGGAATGAAAATTGATTCAATAGACTCCTGACTTACTGAAACTATCAGAAAAGTGGAAACAAGCTCACAGAAATTTGAAAATTATTCTAAAAGGGCAACACAGGTCATTCAGAAATATTATGAGTCATTAAGAGTCCTATAAGAATATTGGCACAAGCAACCCTATTCCAGGGAATCATGAACCAGATTTAGTGGACAATACAGAATTCATCTAGGTACCAGCCCAGGTACTTCTAGAAATTAAATACAAATATGTAGAAAGTGCACACTGCAGAAAGCTTGCAAAGAAAACCCTGCCACACTTCCTCCTTATGCATTGGCAGTTCAACTAAAACACATAAGAGATATGAGAAGAATCCAGAAGTTACCAGCAAAGTGCAAGGCCACCCTACATGCTACAGCCCCAGCAAACATGTCCCATTCATGTTCTGAAGTTACCAAACTACTTGAAGAAAAAAAAAATTTCCTATTTAGTTATAGTTAATTCTTTTTCATAATCTCCTACTTCCAAGAAAGATTTAATATAAAAAGAATAGGAAGACAATAAATATAAAAGGAAAATGGAAATGTGTTACTGGGCTTGAAGATCTATTATTGCATTTAGATCTTGATCTGACAGAACAATTAACAAGCAACATATCCTCTTAAACAGATAATCGGTAGCTGGCCCTGACTTAATTTCATACTCAATATGGCTACATGGTAATTTCCACATTCATTATGGGCACATAATACCACAAGGCACATCGTAAGTCTTGGACAAACTTATTCAAGACGTAGAGTCTCTGTTGTTACATACAGTGAGTGTGCAGCCATCAAAATAGAGTGAGCAGTACTGTTACCGAATCATTTAGTTAAATCTGTATTACCTGGCAACACTGAAGGCATCTCTAGACTTCCTTTGTTAAGGTACTATACTGAAGTATTCTTCAGATAGCTTTTTCTGTTCTGAAGTACAATACACATTTCTTCCAGCTTTACAAGTAAGAAATGATCCACAGGTCAATCAAATATTGACCCAAATTATTGTTTTAAACTTGGACAAATAAAATAATTTTATTTCTTTGAATTTCACATAGGATGATAGATTCAGTCAGGATGTCTCTGAGCAGATCTCCCCAGATGGTGTTTCTGTATGAAGATGCTGGCTCATCTGTATTCTGTAACCTGTAAAACTGCTGAGTATCAGAGATGTTCCCATGAGTGTTTTGCTATCCTATATGCAAAATTGTAGGTCGCAACAAAAGGCGCTAATGGTTGTATATGTCAAAAACCCCATCCTAATCTTACTATTCATAGGTTTAGAACTGAATTTGAGCACAAAGGGATTTTTTTTTTTTTTTTTCTGATTAGGGACACGTTTTGCACTATGTCACCTGGTTTCTCCTTTGAACATTCAGTAAACTGAAAAGGAAAATACAAGAACTGCTGGAAGTACTATTGTACTGATCTGTGCTTAGAGAGTAGGAAAGTTGCCATACATTTAGTTTAACAAGGCCCTGATTTGATAAAATACCCGTTTCTGCCAAAAAAATTTCACTGGTATTAATGATACCCTATTTTCATAAATATGTAAAACATGAGAGACATAAACTGACACTCATTTGTCAAAGGGTGCTCTCTCTGTCCTTGAGCTTTTCACACAGTAACACCGGAAAGTTCTTTCAGTAGAAACAGGTGCCCTCTGGACTGACCTCTAATATTTACTATTCAGAAATCCATCCACAACAAAACATACTCTTTCCAAACCACTGTCAAACTACAGCACTCTAACATTACTTATAGCACCATTTCTCCCCCTACCACTTCGCTTTTCCCACCCCTGTAGAGATGATCATCTATGTGGTTGCACCATTACTTTTTAATCATTTTCAGTTATGCTCATCAGCTCACACACCAGTGTTTAACAATACTTCTAGTCATGTTTGTTTGTTCCTTGAATGTATGTATAAATAATCCTAGGAAAGCAGCTATATGGATGAATGCAGTCGAAGCCAAGTTCACATGAAGCCTATGATCTGAGTCTTGAGCCTACACTCCAGCCAAATGCAAGCTAATACTGGTTTAGGTGTCTCAGGGGAGCACTGTGCTAAAGCTAACAGGTCTTGTTAATAATCTACTTGCTTAGTCTTTTTCTGTTTCAAATAACTAGATTTTCTACACTTACCTCATAGAAGAAACACTGTGAAAAAGAAATGGTACCAGATTGGGAAACAGAAGATTTTGCTAGTGACTAAACAAGCCAAGCTATTGCTCACCATCACATCATTTGTCTGCCTTATTCATTTACACTTTAAGCTACGCAAGGCAAGGGAATATCTGTTTGCAAAGAGCTTCTTCACACAAGGGATTTGAGTTCTCCAAGAAAGGGCAAGCATGTACTAATATAATGCCGCTTCTATTAGCAGTCATAAATTTCAAACTGTTTGCATTTAGCAATACTGTGTATCAATAAATATTACATGTTTTGCTTCCAGAAGACTTGTTAACTATTTTTGCTGTTCTTTGAGGCAAGGACAAAATTGTTACAAGAAGCCATCCCCGTTACACACTTCAATGTTCCTGATATGAAGCTACCTCCTGTTTATTCCTTTGGTGACTCTGTTATAGTTCTGTTCTTCTTTCACCCATATGAATGCCACAAGAAAATCTTACCACTGTTCTCAGACACTCAGGACAGCCTTCTGAAAGAATTCCTATTTTGAGTATAGAATAATTAATTACTTCTATTCATTCCAAAGAGAACTGTAATCAGCAGGGAGCTCTTCATCATTCTTCAGAATACTTAGCACTTTTAAAGTGACACCATTTGCTGTGCTTTTAGGAAGCAGCTTATTGCTCTAATTCCTTAAGAGATCCAAATTTCCAGATCTAATTCTTCATCCCGTTATTACCAGTCTTTCCTTACCATGGCTCTAATTTCACTACGTGCCCATTAGTTACTAGCTATGATACTGATCTCCCCTGTGCACAGTAGAATCAGTGTCTCATCTTCCTTTCTTTTTTTTTCCAAGGACAAAACACTTATCTGAGGTACCAAATTAAATGTCTCCACACGTTTCAGTTCTTCCTACAGTTTCTTTTACTGTTGTTGTTGATATCAAATTGCTTATTTAAGATCTCAACTTGACACTTTCTTTCCTAAAATAATTTCTCTTTAACATTTGTCCATTGCAGCTTCATTTCTTTTTTTACAAGTTTCAGCTTCCATGTAATATTTTTCCTTCTCCCCAAACAGGAAAATAAAAGCATCTTTCACATTCTCAGTTAAATTTTGTATTACTGCCTAAGATCCTAAAGTGGCTGTCAAGCCAAATCTAGTTGTTCTGTGAGCTGTGAAACCAATCAAGCTTGCTATCCTGGAGTATTTCCTGTATCTTTGACCCATACTCCTGCAATTATTGTAGCTTTTCCCATGTCCTCTATAATCTCATTATCTGCAATACTATCAGTTCTCCTTCATGACCTCTAGATTCTCCCACAGTATCTTGGGCAAATAAGTTGAAAAGTAATTTGAAAAAAATGAAAAAACTAAATGGTCTTACTAGAAATTCTATGTTAGCATAAACTGAAGTAAAAGCATCAGCTGAATAGATACCTATGTTTTATTTTTCGTATTCTGCATGCAAATCCATAGGTCTATAAAACAAGTGCTAGTTAATTTGCTCATATGTGATGTCATCTCTGACATTACAGATGCAACAAATGCCAGTAGTTAGTATTTCACTAGGACTCGAGTTTTACTAGCATTTATCTTTTTCTGGTTTTTAATTTATCCCAGCAACAGATTCTATGTTGTAGCAGACAACAAACTTGGCTACAAGTGTGAAACTAACTCAAAATCTGTGTTTCATGCTGACATAACATGGCAGTAACACCAATACCTACAGCTTCCCAGGAAACGCTAAGCAGTTCAGAAGCTTCTGACAGAACAACACAGACACCCAAATATAGCAGCTGCCAACTGCCAACTTCTACAATTCACCATTTTATTTTTTTATTCTTACATTTTTATATATATGTTTTCACATATAAGTGAAGCACATTACTGCTTATACCATGAATATCAGCATTAACATTATCCATGTGTGATGCACCGAAGAATGATAACAATTCACATTTCTATACCTTTTGTGTGCTGAAACTCCCTAAACCCTTTTGCAAAGCAATAAATATCATAACCAAGGAGAAATAGCAATAGGTCATCAACACAGTAGTGACTTTCTATACCCAGGCTTAGCAGCCATTCTAAGTACAGCAATACTTCTGAAACATGAGCACAAATTAATCTGAAATAGTTGTGCCTGTGAGGGATCTTTGATATACTCACCCGCAGTACTACAGATTCCACCTGCAGTTCTTTGATAACACTGCAGGACAGCAGTTTCAATAAATCAGTACTTGCACTCCATCAAAAGGCCAGTAGGTTTCCCCCGAGTTCCCTAAATGTTTTAAATGTGTGATCTTATGCTAAGCTCTGGCTGAGTGACTGCCAAATCCACATACAGGATAAACAAAAATATTTATAAAGCAACTGTGGCAGAACTCCTAATGGCAGCAAAAACAAGGAGGAAGGGAAAGTTGAACCTGTCTTTCCATGCTTACTACTGCTCACCACAGATGAACACCCCTGTGCATTTACTGAAGAGAACAGTCAGCTAACGTTCAAGACCTGAAATCCAGATAGCTGCTTACAGCTACTTTTCCATACTTCCTGATCCTCTCTTAGCTTCACTCATTTATGAGTTCAATGGTTTGAAGCACACTTCTGTGGGCTTTCTGATCTGGAACCATCTCCCCAGCAGCGCATTCACCTGCATGCACATGCAGCAGCACATGGAGCAGCAGCAGCCCTGTAACTATCCTCCAGGGGTCACAATTGGGTTATGAATTCTATAAAATGTGATGACTGTGCAGACCGATTTAGAGCAATTTATTCACATCCTTCTTCATTAAGATTCAAATGGAATAAGTAAGATAGAAATTGAACAGATAAAGAAATTGTGCATGGCTTGCTTCTGTAGTCAGTAAACATTTATTCACTAGGCACAGCTTTCTCTTGTGCTCTCTCATATTCTCTCTCTTCCCCTATCCTTCCTGCTTGCTGTTTTAATGCATAATTAAGAAGGTCAGAATTAATGAAGCAGTGTGGAGTAAAGTTCAAGGAATCCCCAGGCACTATTTTTTCTATTAGATCTCAGACATGAACGTCAGATTGGCAGCATTAGAGGCAGAGCCTGTGTAGCTGGCAGGAGTCCAGAAGCAAAGCTACCAAGGGAGACTTACCTGCAGTGTCAAGTCATTGCTGAGCTCCCTCCCTGCAAAAATCACCCGCAGCTGGTCAGCTGGAACTCCCTGTCGCTGGGCAACCACCTCCTTCAGCTGGAGGATGCTGGCGTCTGAAGCAACCTCCACAGGGAAGCCGTGGCTGGAGTTGAACCTGACAAACACTGAACAAGAGCAGAACACCTTTTAAAGCGAGAATTTATCGTGATTTTTTTTGTACTAGAGTGACTACAATAGGCTTACTCTTCCATTTCAGGGAGCATATACTATTTGCAGAGAAAAGCCATTAATACTGCAGTGTACCATTTCAAAACCCATCACGGAGTAGTTTGTGACCAATAAATAAAACACACGTGTTTCCCCTTGGTAGTGTTAGAAATTATAGAGAACAGTCATACTTAAAAAACACCCAGCTAGGCAGCTAAGTAGTTGCTAACTGGTACAACAGATTTTTGCTTAGACCTAAACTTAGCACACATGGGGCACACACATTCTGTGCCACTCTTGCTCTTCCCCACTGCCTATAACAAATAAATGCACGGACCTGAGGTATGCTTTAGAGCCAAAAATACAATATTAAAAATACAAGGGAAAACAATGCCTTGTTACACAGTACAGCACAGTCCTATAAACTGGTTTCCAACAGATAGAATTATACAGAAGCTAATGATGGAGAGAAAATGATATAATAACAGGAATGTTGGGGAGTGTTGTATTACAGAATGGTCTTTTCAGAGTTCACTAAAATATCTGCAGTACATAACTCCTGCTGGCATCCACCTTCAGTGAAGAAAATCACTGCTGCACCAGTCATGTCATTTTAAGAGCTGCAGCAACTGGTTTATACACCCAGAGAAGTCTGGCAAACAAACTCATAAGCTTCCTGCCGTTCAGCTGGCAGAGCTGTTTTTCTTAAGGAGTCTGAATGTGCTCACTGAGCCTGTGGTCAGGGGAAGGACTGCAAGAACTATGAAATAGGAAAAAACCTCATTACATCCATATCAGTCACGGAGATTGTATGAACAGTAGACATGTCCCCGGTGGACGACTTCAACAAATAGCTCCACAGGCAGGAAGCTAAGGAATTAGCAAATCCCAATATAAAACAAAAAGTCATTTATATCAGTTAGATAGTGGCTACCTGTCACCTAAACTGCTTGTGTATCGATTGTAGCAACCAGTCTTCTTAAAGATTTATTTCCCATTCCCACTGCAATGTTTTAGCTGAAGATGTAATTCCTTTGCCTTTTTGATGACTGACAGAAGCATAAGCTCAAAAGTACTTCTATAGTTTAAAGAAATAACTATTTTTAAAGCTAGATTTTTATGATTTCAAACATTTGTCTACCTGAGCGTGCCAAACTTCTCAGACACTTTAGGAACATTTGAATATGGCTGAGAAAACTGCCATTTTTTTGCTGAGCAATGAATGTCGTAAATATTTGCAATTTCACATCTTCAATTCACATTTAGCTAATGTCTAAGGAACAAAAACAGATGCCAATAAAATTTAGCACAACACTAAGTTTTGGACTTAAAAGTACCAAACTGCAGGATAAGATCACATAACACTATGCCAGGCAGGGTGCAGTACACACACCTTGCAGTGTGTTACACAGACTCCTGTAGTACATCTTGCTGGTTTTGATATCTATGTAAAGGTGTTCTCTCTTCTAGAGACCAATCAGAATCTCCCCAGGAGTAACTTGTACCTGTTACCCCTTGACTCTTCCATGCGACTCCTTGTAAAAAAGGGAGTCTCCATCTTCTTGGTAGCTACCTTTTATGTACTTGTACATGGTAATAAGGTCTCCCCTAAGCCTTTTCCTCCTAACACTGAATGAACCCATTTTTCTGAGTCTTTGTTCATAGGGCAGGTTTTCCAGTTCTCTGATCATCCTTGTGGCCCTTCTCTGGACCTTCACTAGCCTATCTGTATCTTTATAGTATAGCTGGGACCAAAACTAAATGCAGTACTCAAGGTGTGGTCTGATCAGCGCTGCGTAGAGTAGAACAATGACGTCTTTATCTCTGCTTGTGATGCCCTTGTTAATGCAACCCAGTATCCTGTTGTCTTTCTTTGCCACTGCAGCACACTGTTCACTCATGTTGAGCTTGTTGTCCACCAAGACCTCCAGGTCACTTTCCACGGGGCTGCTCTCCAGCCAGGTGGATGCCACTCTGAGCTGCATTCCTGGGTTATGTATTCCCAGGTGTAAAACCCCACACCTGTCTCCATTGAACTTCATAAGGTTCCTGCAGACATTTAAGACCTCTTCCAAAGAACACATACTTTGAAAAGGTTTAGAATTTAAAGTTTGTCTACAAGAAGTTAAGTAAATATTGGTTTAACAGAAGATTCCAACTCATGATGGAAATCAAAAAGAAATAAATCAAATTACTAAAATTAAGAAGTAGCCAAACCAAGATGAAGAAAGAAGGGTCCTTTTTGATCAGCTCTCCTACTCCCACATCTGTAAGATGTCTGATAAAAAGAAACTCTGTGAGACTCGACTGCCATGTCAAAAGATAATCTCTGTAAATATCACAAAGATATGATTTCCAGAGGGATCAAGAGGTATATGGGTGCTTTTGTAAATCTCTCTTGGTATGTATCCGAGTCTCTACATACCTTTAAAATCTCACTTTGAAGCCCACGTATTTTAAGCACAGGACTGAGTAGAAGATAGTGATATATACTTTTTTATTTGCTCTTTCAATTATAAGTATTTCACTACATCTTTCAGATATCTAAAGTATACATCTTTCTGCAATAATTTTCATTTTACATTTAATAGTTGGATATTATTAATCTCTTGTTTGGAAGATCAGCAAGTGCTACATAAGGGCATATTTATAGTTCAGTAACTTTTACATATTTCCAGAGGAGTTTCCCATGTTTCCTATGAAAATACCCATTTTTTTCAAGAATATACAGCAGCTTCAAGTACTGTTTATTCCCCATTCGTCATGCAGAGAAAGAGTATAACCAAAGTTTAATCCAAGGACAGTGTGAAAAATGTGAACTTCTTTGATTTTTAAAAGCCCTTTCCCTACTGAAGTCAGATGACAAGAACTTTGAAATGTATTTTCCTAAGATTAGGAAAAACTGTCTTGTGACAGTATCTGTCGTTGGTGATTACTTCCTCTTTGGCTCAGCACATGACTTGAGAACACAGCTCTTCTTAGCTCAAAACCCTACATCTACACTATTTCACACTAGAAAGTATTATTGCTTCCCTTCCAGTATTAAGCTTTTCTCATAAACTGTGATTTACAATTTATCCAATACCACTAATCAGTTCAGTGCAAATTAAAAACTGGAAAATGCACAGAAAGGATAACTAAAGGAAGAGAAGGTAGAAATCATGATAATGTAAAATCCTCACCACCTGCTAGAGTACTGTGGAAATATTCTGTAAATTGCTTCGTTATGGCACAACTGTGCAACACCTCTCAAGCTGTAGGCTGAAGGCAGCTCTTCCAAGTATTTTTTTCTTTTTTATATACAAATAAAACATATTTTTCAGCTGCTCTTTGGACTCTTGCATCCTCAGTTACATGAAAAAAATACCGTTCTATTCTTTTATTTTTTATATTTAATGAAAATAAGATCTACTTGTAAGTACTTAATAAACCCTGAGTGAATGTCAGTTGCTGCCTGGAATTTCTACAACCTAAATAGCAGAAATGGAACTGCAGTATATATGAAGTGTGAGAAACTCGCAGCAGAATGCAATATAACTTGATGGCAGTAATCCGGCTCCACAACTTTTTATTGTTATTTCCTGGTTTTCAGTGTGTCAAGGGAATTGCAAAATGGGAAAGAAGTAAAGCAAAATATTAAAGAACAAAAAAAAAAAAAAAAAAAAAAAAAAAGGAAAGAAAAAGATGAGCTGGGGAGACTGTGCAAGCTGAGTTTATGCCTGTAAAGGAATAGCTCGGAGTTGTTGCAGGCTTTTCTTAAACAGCCAGTCAGCACATATTACTGAAAGTCCAACTAAATGGTTAAACAACTTTGTGCAAAGTTCTTTAAAGTGTCTTCCTACAGCAACCCCAGCAGCCTGGAACTGGTTTACAGTCTTTTTCTTCACAAATTTGTGTACCTAGGCTCTGTATTGGAATAAGAGATCATCCCAACACTTTTTGCTCCCTGGAGCACTGAAGAGCAAGATGGGTCAGTCAGATCCATTTTAATTTCTATCCTACTTCCAGTACATCAAGTCCTGCTTTGGAGGCTGTCGCAGTCTCTGTCGCAAAGCTCTGGCCAACTGGCTTACCTGATTTTTTTTTTCTTTCATACTTATGTGATAAAATAAGATCTCATCGGCATTAGAATAGCCAGTCCCATAGGAATTCATGCAGCCCTTTCATCAGCAAATATATCCTTCTCTCTCTCCAAAAAAACTCTGGAACAGATGCCTTCTCATCAAAAAGTTGCCAAATTCTGACAAGTTGGAGCCAAGCTGAGATTGCAAGATCTCAAGTCTTGATGCCTTTGCACTGAACATCCTGCCAACAATTCCCTCTTTTATTAAGATGGAAATCCAACTACAGAACCTCAGCTGTCTACACAAGTAGTGAGACAGTGTCTTGGAGATAATGATTTCACACTTTTCAGCCTGTATGATTGGAAATCAACACCTTAAATACTACCCCAAGATGAGCACATTGCCATTGCAGATATTGATGCATTAGTATGACTTTTTCCTGGCAAAATGCCCTGTTGTATATGTTGTACCAGGTCCAGGCTGACAGGTATTTGCAACAAAGTTAATTCCATCTGAACATGAGGAAAACAAATCTTTACTGTGAGGGTGACAGAGCCCTCAAAAAGGCCGCCCAGAGAAGTTGTGGAGCCTCTTTCTCTGGAGACATCCCTGGAGACTAGATGATCTCCAGAGATCACTTCCAACTCCTACCATTCTGTGATTCCATGAAGTTAACCGTGACTTATTGAGTTACCACTCACTGTTGAGCCATGATAACTGGCAGCATTAGGCTCTCTTGATCATTGCATTTGTGAAATAAAATTAATGCACATTAATGTAAGGCAACTTCACAGACGCAGCAGAAAAAGAGCCTACACAGGCAGTAAGCAGCAACTCATTAAGCTAGAGTAATTTGGTTGCTTCTGATCATTTGTAAATTACCTTCACCTAACAAATGATTTTATGATGTAGTCACACACAGAGAGCAATGTAGTAATCTAACATAAACAATATCTATAAAATACCATCCTCGGTGAGGTTTTTTTATCTCCCTAGCAAGGAATACTCTCATGGAAATATCTTTAGTTCTAGCTAACACTAAATGAATATCATAAAAAAAGATTGATTATGAACTCAAATTTTAAGATTGAGACTTAGAATTATTTTATTTCCTTTTTAAATAAAAATCATGATTGACTTTTATTCAAACAACTGTTTATGGAAAGCAATACAGTAATATTCATAAATGCTACGCTTGTAGCTGATGACAGTTTTCTACAAAGTCATGTGCAGCATGGAAAAGGCGAGTAGGTATTGAGCATTCACTGCCATTGCAAGATTTAGGGTGCATCATATTAAGCATACAGGAGACAGGTTCAAAACAGACAAAAATGAGCTGTTTGCTTACACTATTAGCAAGTGACCTTCTGGAAAACTCTGCCAGAGAAGTGGTAAATGCATGATGCATAACAATGGCTCAAGAGGAGAAAAGAAACCAGCAGTAACTGCATAGGTGCAGCTCAGTAATCTCTCTAATGAAAAAGAAGGGATACTATATACTACTATGAAATAGTTTCTTGAGGTTTTGAGTACAGATACCATTAAACGATTATTTTTTATTACCCATTCTTAGGAAAATACATTTGAAAGCTTCTCTCATTTGAGTTAAAGATAGCTGCAAGTTCATCAGGGAGAAATATAATCTATGCTTGCCCTATTGTCTGTCTTCAAAAGGGTTTCTCTGCTTACAGTCACTGCTGGAGACAATAATACACGGGATTAAACAGATTTTTGTTCTGAGCAATTATGGCAGCTCTTTTTCAGATGTCCTGGGTTTGCACTGTCATATATGTGCTCCAACAGAACGTAACACTTGAGTAAAACCTAGCAAGTAGGCAGGTTAAGAGTTTCCTCTTGACTCTCCCTTGCTACCAAGTAATCCAAGAATAAAGGCAAAAGAAAAAAAGACAAGATCTCAGCACTGCTCTTTTTTCCTCCAGAACTATGCATACAAATGCATTTGCTTTCTTGTATTGCATCGAGGCAAACTTTAAACTCAGCAATTCTCACAGTAACCTAATTTTGTTCTGGGAAGTGTGCCTCTTAATCCAAGACACGAGCTAAATTTGTCCAGTGAATTATTTCCTGTGAATAAGTCACTCAGTTTTCCTACACCCAAATTCTCTTTAAAATTGGAAGAATCCACAGCTAGCTAACCCAACACTACAATAATGTTGGCATTTCCTTAAGAAGTCTCTTAAAATGCTATTTTCCTAGCTATTTTTGTCCTGATCTACTGGCTGCTTATGTCAGCACACAGCTGCCGTGAACTTTCTTGATAAAGAATCAAGCTAAATTCATGTTTCATTTTAAATAGATGCATACTGTTCTTTAATGTGCTTAGATATGGATATGAGTCTTTAAACTCTACATATTTCCAGCTATATGCTACAGCTTTCTGTATTAATAAGAAGTATTACATTTAAAAAATAAAACGTATACTCTTGCTGTTTTTAAATTACCCTGTCCTGTGGACGAATGGGATGGTATTTTTGCAAAGACTGCATGAGTTCAAGGAAATTTATAAGACAGTCCAAAAATCTCAAGTAGTAATAACGCAATAGCTTTAAGGCTGTAAAGGGAACTGCAAGGTGATTACTGCAGTAGTGAGATCTCACTGTTTTAACAGTTATACTCATTTGCAGTTCCCCAGGAAATTTAACTCATTTTTCTTAGGTTATCTACATGTTTTAAATATTGGAAGCATTGATGGATAGATGAAGACTAATTCAAACGTGTGATATATATGGCAGCTGTCACACTTGACTAAGGGAGGAGCTTTATAACCTCATGAAGTTTTCTAGTTGTTCAGCATAAGACAAGAAAGTATAAAAATGTATACAATCCATACTATAATCTGGATAAAAATGGTAAATATATAATAGGAATGGCTATGTAGAAACAGATTATTTCCAAATATGGAAAATCTAGAAGTACCAGAGAAAACATACCTATCTACCCACCTACTGACACAGAAATCTTTGCTTTCACTGTCTTTAATTTCTACAAGAGCTGCTACAAATAAAGCAAGCCAAAACTCAAGGGAATAAACATTGTTATATCCCAGGACAATATTGGCCCAGTACATGGTTGTATGAAGTACAATCATGTGCATTGCTTGAAGGGAGAGGATGAAGCCCACTGGTCCAGAGAACAGAACTGTAATAGGTGTTAATTCTTTGGTGTTTACAGGTCAAACGTAAGTTTTTGAATGCCTAGGTTTCTTTGGTTTTACTCATCTTATTTGTGGGGAATCCAGCATCCTTACAATCATGCCCCGATTTGTTTTAAAACACATGACAAGCAAATGAAATTTTACTTCATCACTGAGTGCTCAATTTTAAGACTATATGCTGCAACCTCTTTTTCTTGACAGTCTTTTCAATTTACCTATTTTACTGATAGTTTCCTACTATCTTTCATGTTTTGTTCATGTCCCTACCCTTTGCCTTTAAATGCTATCCTACTTCCTGATGCTTTGCTTTTCTTTTAAAGCATAGGCCCAATACTTGAGACCCATCTTCTCAACAGTAGAATTACTGCAAGAGCAGGCCAGACTTAAGAGGATGATTGGTCTTCAAAATGGCTTGAAGAGACACTACTGGGGCACCACCAGCCCTGGCTGTCCCTGACTGGTTTCCCTGGGGTCTCCCCACTCTGACAAGGGCCCCATGTCATCCCCTACCTCAGGGAAGCCACAACAGAGCCTGTGCCCAGGCCAGTCTGTTGCTATTCCTGCCTGCTTCTCACATGGACATCCCCTGACTTGCCACCTTACACTTACCTGGTGATGGATCCCTGCTCTGTCCCCTGCCACACACCCAGCCTCACTCACCTCACCACGGGACTGCGCTCCTGCCCACCAGGCCTCAGCCACAGCAACTCTGGGAGCATCTAAATACACTACAAAATGGCACACTTCTGTCTCTGTGTGAAGCAGAGCTGCTGGCAGGAGCTGGGCTCCTGTTCCTTAATCAGGTCGCAATTTGGTCCAGGTGGGTGTAAGCAGGCAGGGCTGTGTTGAGGGGCACTCCGCCCTGCCAGTGTCATCATGGCTGGCCTCCTCCTCCTGCCTCCCCACCACGGAAATCTGGTTCTACCTAGGCTCTCTGGCCCTCCACCTCTGTGTGGAGTCTGCTGAGGTGCTCAATGCCTTCTTTGCCTCAGTATTTAGCAATAGAACCAGTTGTTCTCTAGACACCCAGCCCCTTGAGCTGGAAAACAGGGATGGGGGTAGAATAAAACCATCACAATCCAAGAAGAAATAGTCAGTGACCTGCTACACCACTTCAGCATACACAAATCTACGGGGCCAGATGGGATACGCACAAGAATACAGAAGGAGGTGGTGGATGTGCTCTCCAAGCCTGTTTTCATCATTTACCAGCAGTCCTGGCTAACTGTGGAGGTTCCATTGGACTGGAGGGTAGCAAATGTGACTCCCATCTAAGAGAAAGGCCAAAAGGAGGATCTGGGGAACTACAGACCTGTCAGTCTGACCTCTGTGCCAGGGAAAGCCATGGAGCAGATCATCTTGAGTGCCATCACACATCATATACAGGACAACCAGGCAATCAGGCCCAGTCAGCATGAGTCTATGAAAGGCAGGTCCTGCTTGACAAACCTGATCTCCTTCTATGACAAGATGACCCATCAAGTGGATGAGGGAAAGACTGTGGATGTTGTCTGCCTGGACTTCTGTAAAGCCTTTGGCACTGTTTCCCACAGCATCCTCATCAAAAACTGGTTGCCCTAGGTCTGGATAGGCACATGCTCTGCTGGGTAAAACACTGGCTGGATGTGCAGGCCCAAAGAGTGGAATATCTAGGTGACATTCTACGCTTCTATCCTAAGGAATTACACTAGTTTTAGTAAAACTATCTTAGCTGTTTGCTCCTCTGACAGTAAAATTTAAATCCTTAAATCAGAGAACTGTAACATTAGTTGGAAAAGAAATTTCCAATTGTGTGATAGAAATGTGCAGCCAACTTTTCTTCTGAATTAGTAAAAAAAAGAAGTTCCTGTAGGAAAGCTTTAAGATTTGCCATTGCCATGGGTTGATTATCTATTTCAAAGATAATTTTATCCCTCTTCCTCCATTCGTATTTTATTTGTTTGTTTGTTTTAACATCCACTTTTACTATCTGTCTCACACCCAAATAACAAACACTACTGCATTAAATACCTTTAAGTCCCTGACAAAAGACAACACTCAGCAGCCACTTTTGCTAAGCCAAAACATACGGCTCAAATTGACTGCCAAAAATAGTCTACCATTCCTGCCATAAAACTGCTAGCTGGAAAAAAAAGAAACACAATTTCAAATATCCCAGTGTCAGGCCAAAATTATATGAACTCAGTACTTTCTCTGAACACACAGAAATTAACTGAACCTATTTAAACTATATACCATACAGTTATTTACAATCACACTTTAATTACATTGAACACATAAAAGTGGGTGTGTACACAGAAATAAATAAATATATTTGCATAAAATCCTCAACTTGGAATGTTATTTCAGCACAGAGTGAAGTCCTTGTTCACTTGTTCACAAAAAATGCTTACTGGGCACAACACTCAAATACTATTACGAACATGAAAAAATTAAAAGCTCTAAATTGTGATGAAATGCCAAAATACAGTAGGAGATCTCAGACTGATAAACGGTGATGGATAAAATGCACCAGCTGAATACGATGGGATAAAAGTTGTTAAACATTTTAGATGCTGTACAAGAAACTTTGCTTCTGTTTTGTTAGGTTTTTTAAAATCAAAACTAATCGGAGCCAAAGCATGTAGATATCATAAATATGCACACCAAATAGTGAAGGCCATGTAGAGCTACACTGTGAAATTAATTTACTTATTTTTTACTGAATTTTCTTGCCACTCTACCAATTCTCTGCCATTCTGTTTTGCTGGATTTACCTTTACTATACCTCAACTCTGAGGAAGATGATATAATGATTTCTGTCTCTTTGTTAGATCTAGGTCCATAGCTGTTATGAAGATAACTGTTTCGAGGCCTGCAGGCCTATAATTCTGAGGTATATTTCACTTAGAAATCTAAGAAACTATAGGGTTTTTTATTAAGGACTGTGATGGATATATAAATTAATTTCAGAATTATAAAAAGGAGGCCTCATTATTTGAAGTTTTAGCTTATCACCATGATAGAACAAAATATCTCGGATATCATAATAAAAAGACTGTTTATTTAGTTCAGGTCATAATTCCCCTGAAAGAGCCTCTTTCCAGTGGCACGTCTATGTACTGAAGCCAAACATTTTGTGGGCATGTATCATTTCATGATTTACTTTGACAAACATATAAATTAAAACATGAAATAACACCTGAATTTATGATGATAGGATAAATTAGTTCCTTCTCGCTGAAGTGAAATCTTATTTAAAACAATTTTTAGGTTAAAATGTCCCTTTCTTCTCAGATCAAAATACACTTTTTTTTTTTTTACCCAAAAGCAGGGACTCAGAATTTTCATTCTAACAAGGCATGAAGTTTACATTTCTGAACAAGCAGAATAATAATTCTGTGTTTGATTACTTGTAATTCTCTATATATGGCTATTTTCTGCCCTACGTTGGAAAAGCTGAAGCTTAGTGAGAGGCAGCAAGTACAGGCTGCATCTGACTTTCAGGAATGGGGCACACTACCACCATGATGTATCTGCACAGCACAGTTCCACAAATTCTGTTGCTAAAACCCCATTTTGCACACCTTACATCCATGGGTGGAAGATAAAAAAGCACCATAATTTCTGTGAGGCACACTAGACACAATGAAGTCTGAAATAGCAGAATCTGTCTTAACTTTGTTTGGTTTTAAACGCTGATTGTAGTTCTTTCTGAAGAAAATGTGGTAGGCCAGTATTAAGTTGCTATTTTGGGCTGTGTTCTGGGTTTCCATTGTTCCTGTTGTCAGGAGGAAAGATGCTTGAAGAACAACATAGTCTGCTATGCCATTTGCTCGTTTTCAAAACCTATTCTGAGGCCTGAAAGAACAGGCAGGCTATTTCTCATGACAAAAAACAAAACCAAAAACAAAACCAAAACCAAAACCAACAACAACAACAACAACAAAAAAAAAAAAACAAACAAACAAACAAAAAAAACCAAACAAACAAAAAAAATGTTCTGTGTTCTAACTATGAATATTCCCAGAAGAAGATCCATCTCAATTTCACTAACACCTCAACAATTCTCAAGATTTCCTTTCTTTCTGTCTGTCTTTCTGACAAAACAGGCACACAGCTGCAGCAAAACACTCCCTGTGCCAGTGCATTTGTCAATTAGTTCGAAGGAAATCGCCCAGCACACAAGGCTGAGCTTACAATCAGACAGGAAATTATGGTCTATTATGCAATTTTATTCTTGTCTGTGATTGACTGCACATCAAAGGGCCACTCAGTGGCAGCCACTGGTACTTGTTAAGGTAAAAATAGTTTTGTATAAGCAGATGGTGGAAGCAAGACACCACTAGATGCGAAATAGTATAATTTATATAAAGCTTTTAGAAATAAACTGTAAGGATTTTAAAACACAGTGTTCCTTTGCAGTATATTGACATTACAAACTCTACGGTGTTTCCAGATACAGTGGAAGTCTACCAAATTCTCCTCATCACAGGTTTCCCTCCCTCCCTATTTAGAGTGGTCTAGACAGCAGCAGCTTTATACCTGTAAATAGGTAAAATTTTTGTAGCATATACTCCAGATATAGGCTCTATCAGTATATGAAGTTATAAATATAAGTAATTCTCTATGAAAATAAACTCAATGAACTCAGACTATTTGCAGTTTTATAATAGTTAGGGATAAAATTACCATGACATATATACTTATGTCAATATCTCCATCTTAGTAATACATTTTTAACTACATACAAACCTGATTACTTAGAGAAAATTAACTGTGTCAGCTTAGGCAAGTGAAAAATATGAAAAAAAAAAAGAAAAAAGAAAATCAGACCAAGATTCATTTTTTTTAAATGCCAGAAAATCTTTTAAGCCAATCCTCCAACTAAAACCACAACTCTGCAATAGCAGGTATGAGCTCTGAATAGCAACTGAAATTATAAACGAAATACTGTAGCAAGCTGAACAGCCAAAAAAATATAGAAATCTGTCCTTTAGTTAGATATTTAGAAATGTATTTAAAGAAACTTAGCAACAAAATTAAATTTGTTCAAGAAGAATAAGAATTATGCACAAAAATTGCTGTTTAGTACTGGGTACATCAAGCACTAGGTACAAATGTGACAATGTTCTTGGAATCCTCATTTTGGAAGAGAAGTAAAATATGGGTGTATTTCTTCTTATAAATTATTATGCTACACATAAAAAAAGTATTTTTCTTTAGTTCCTCTTCCCTCCAAAGATTTAATCATAAATTATACAGTTGGATCACAACTGAACACTTAGTAAATCTCAAATAAAATAATAATAATTCTCATTATGGAAAAAGGAAGTTACATTTCATAGAATCATAGACTGGCTTAGGCTGGAAGTGACCTCAGAGATCATCTAATCCAACCTCCCTGCCATAGGCAGGGACGCCTCTCAACCAGACTACGTTGCTCAAGGCCTCATCCAACCTGACCTTGAACACCTCTACAACCCCTCTGGGCTATCTATTCCAGAGTCTCACTACCCTTGTACTGAAGAACTTTTTCCCAAAATCCAATTCAAACCTATTTTCCCTCAGTTTAAAACCATTTCCCCTCATCCTACCTCTGGACACCCTTGGGAAGAGTCCGTCTCCAGCCTTTCTATAGGATCCCTTCAGGTATTGGAAGACAGTTGTAAGGTCCCTCTAGAATCTTCTCCAGGCTGAACAATCCCAGCTCCCTCAGCCTATCCTTGTAGCAGAGGTGCTCTAGCCCCTGAATCATCTTTGTGTCCCTCCTCGCACTCGTTTGAAGAGATCTATGTCCCTCTTATGGTGGAGACACCAGAACTGGATGCAAATTTGTAAAAATGTGTACAAAAGACTTTGAGACATTATTTACTTGTGTTACATATACGGTGGTAATTGCAAAACTGCAAATATTTATTAACAGAGAAAGTAAAACCTTATTCTCTTGAAAAAATTCCAGAAGACATAGCACATGCCTCACGATTCCCAAAGAATTAACATAGGTCACTTTAAAAGAGGGAATTCTTTAAATTTGCTAGAAGACGCCATTATTTAGTTTAATAATTTATCCCATTGAGACTTTTTTTCATGATTAATGCAACTGAAACAGCAACATCAATTAACAGTTATATTTTTAGTGAAACTGTTTCATTTCCATGATAAGTAACTTCTGTAAGGATATTACTTAAAACAAGCAGAGAAACCCAGAAGTGTATTAAATCAGATTAACAAGGGAATGTTACCTTCCTCAGAATCCAGCTTTTCTGAAGCCAACTTTTTTATGTGCTTTTCTCTTCTAAGCTTCACTGGCCTTGAAAGAGGTTGGAAGAATTTCTAAAATCCTAAAAGTTTCTGGCTTTCAAAAGTTGCAGGCATTAGCTAATTCTAGTTGATTGGTAGACTTTGCCTACCCTGAATCTTCAACACTGGTGCTCTGGCCTATCCATGAAAAACTGTTTAGCTGTTTCATTGGAAAAAATAGCCAAATAGCCAGGACTGATGTAAATCAGAAGGGACCACGAAATATTATGATTTAACAAAGTGATAATCCTTGGCTTTAAACACCAGAAAGACTCAGGAGACCTCAGAAGCCTGATGTCTGTATCCAGACAACATTCACCAGATAATTACTGGTGACTCACAAAAGATTACTTGAAAAATATATGAAATAAATTTCATTGCATAACAGAGCAATGCAAAAGGGAGACAAAGGGAATCATGAAACTACTGACTAAAGATTGGAAACAGAAAGGAAACAGATCAGAGGAGGAAGAAAAGGCTTCTCCAGTATTAGGGAGTCAGTGCCATGGTCTGGGGAATAAAACTTTGTGGTCTCTATTTCTCTTCTGTAGCGTAGTTAACACATGAAGCAGCATCAAAAACGTCACACAGAATTTCCTAGATTGGAAAAGACCTTTAGGATCATCGAGTCCAATCATTAACCTAACACTGACAAGTCCTTGTATCCCTAAGCATTAAATCTTAAATACCTCCAGGAATGGGGACTCCACCACTGCCCTGGGCAAGCCATTCCAATGCCTGATAACCCCTTCAGTAAAGAAATTCTTCCTAAAATCCAATCTAAGCTTTCCTTAGCACAGCTTCTGGCCATATCCTCTTGTTCTATCATTTGTTACTTGGGAGAACAGACCCACATCTACAAGGGAGCAATAAAGAGAAGGTAGGCCAAATATAGTATGTCCAACTTGAATTCTTCTAATACTGCTCAGGCAGTGTAACTTTCTATCAGAAAGTGTCACCCCCTTACATTACTTTTATCTGGAAGAGTAAAATATATAGATACATTTGTAACTAAATAGTAATTGAACCAAAATACTGAAGTAAACCTAGATCTAGAAACTATTCAAAAAAAAGCAGGCACAACAAAAACAAAAAAGAATCAGAGCTTTACAGCAGTGTAACAGCATTTCGTAAAACTGTCCTTCAATATATTTGCATCGATGCAAACTGAGATTGAGTACTGTTATTGCAGTGATTTGGTGGAGGTCTTAACAAGAAAGACTCAGAAAACTGCATTAAAAAATGAAAACCAACAGCAAGCAATCTCTTTTGAAAAACAGAATTGCCATGTCTTTAGTGAGCACACATACTTTGGGTGCCCATTCACTACCTGTGCCAGTGCAAGCTTCAAGGAAAAAACCAGTCTGGGCCCAAGAGCAAAGCTGACCACATTCTGACCTCTGCTCCCTGGCAACATCAGTACTGCTTGGACAGCACTCCCAAAAATGCAAGAGCTTGTGTGAAACACATTAGAAATGCTAACATACTGGGGTAAGATTATCTACTATCTCCTTTATGAGTCGCTTGTCATATACACTACCTATAGGCACACACTACCTATATATACACATGCACTATACAAAGATATACATAAATCACACACACACTGTGCATGTATGTATATGGTAATATAAAGTCCTATAGGTATATTATGGCCATCTGGATGAGAGTACAGAACTCTGAATTCTCTCTGTTTAAGGCTGCAGGCAAGCCCATGTGAAACAGAGTGGGATTAGCCCCCTTCCCCACCCCCTACCCTCCTCAAAGGATACAAAAGGGAATAAGGAAAAAAAACCCTCAACCAAGACTAGAAGTACTGGACTATAACAAATTTCATGAATAACAGCAGAAAACCAGAAAAGGAATATTAGGGGAAGAAGGATACAAAACTTTAAATCAAACCCAGCCTCAGATGGCGATGGACCGCTCAGCGCACGTGGAGTGAGGCCCGGCCATGCTGAGATGGTGTCACAGCTCCCAGAGCCTGGGAAGGAAGAGCTCCCCCAGACTTGTCTCCTTGTTATATGGAGCATGGCAGGGACGGGGAGGGAATAACAGCTGCCCTCTGACTCCTTAGAGTCCCAGGGTTACCACATGTCCCCCCAACTCAATCTTTGCACCCTTAAACCACAACAGGAATATTTTAGATTTTATCATATAAATATTTGGCTCCAATTGTAAATAATTATAAACATGAAATCACAACTTCTTTCAAAATACATGTCTAGAGTTAGTAACAAGGATTTGTATGCAGACCAAGGCCATTGCTGGATCTTGTGTACCACATTGAGGGGGTGCAGAAAGTAAAAGGCCAAACCTGAAGGGAGGAGCAGGCAGGACAGGTGACCTTAAGCTGACCAACAAGGGATTCCAGCCCACAGACATCATATTCAGTATAAAGCTGAGGGATCAGGAGAGTCAAGCTCTCAGCTCTGATCTTTGACTTCCAGCTTCTTCCTCACTTTTTTAATGGCTGGCATCCAAGGAGGACTCTGTCCATTCTGCCTTCTATCCACAATCTGTGTGTTCCTGAGTCTGATACCAGAATCCAGCTCCTGAACACAGCTCCCATCTACCACGGGGCCCAGTCTGGAACACTCTCCTGGTGCCTGCTCCACAGTGTTAGTGGTGATCGTGATGTAATTGCCATCGGGGGGGTCGGGTTCAATACTGGTTTTGTATATATTTGTATATATTCCATTTTAATTATTATTTCCATTCTCATTAAAGCTGTTCTAGTTTCCTTTTCTAATGGCTAAGTCTCTCTCCCTTATTCCCTTTCTCTTCCCCTCTGGGGAGGAAGAGGGTTTAACAGAGAACATCTGTTCTAAGTCTAGCGGGCTGCCCTAACCCCAAACCATGACAAAGTTACATACCAATAGGTACTTGTTAAAAAATACTCTGCATATAGAACCTTACAGAATATTACTAATCCTGTCACTTTTATGAATAAGTAGTAAATAATCCAAGTAAGAGAACAATATTTAATATGCAGACTGAAAACATATTATGGACCTGTCAAAATAATTAGCATTCTGACAAACTGATTAATTTTCCCATGAAAATATTTTAGAAGACTTCAATGCATTAAGACTTGAGAAATATTCAATTTCTAGAAAATTAGTATGCAGCATTCTGAATTTCTCCAAGAATGGTCTGAATGTTTTATTATTACCTAGCTGAACTAAGATACAGCTTGACTTGCTTGTAGAGGGAAGGGTTTCTTGCAAAAGTGTCACTAAGACTTCACTAAGGTGTAAAAGAGAGCAAATGTCTTCCTGCATGTGCTGGACCAGCACAGGGGGGGTACACGTGCACCTCCGCCAAACCCAGGGCATAAAATAATAAAGCATTGGATAAAAAGCACTTCAGATATAGCAATGGGCTTGAGCTGGCTGCTGACTCCATATATTCCTTCTTGGCCACGGGAGCTGCAGAGTGTCATAACAGTGAGCATATTATACAGACTGGGAATGAGAATAATATTGACATTGTGATTCAACTGTATATTAAAATTGCTATACTCTGCAAAGTATAATTTGTCCTGGCATTGTGATTCACATGTAATGTTGTGTTCCTCTGCTAAGTCAAAATTCCATTTAACATTATATAATTTCAAATAGGTACATTTGTAACTAAAAACTTTCAATGTCAAAAATATTTTTATTGAAATGTGACCCTGTGACCTTCGTTTGGTTCTGCAGTGGCATGGTGAGGGGGATTTCACTCTCCCCTGTCTCCTCACAGAAAAGATGGTACTACAACAGGTCATTTTCAGTAAATTATTTTCATAATTGAAATTCATCAGGTTAACCATGGTCCTAACTGCAGCAGGACTTGTTCTCCAAGTCATGTTACTTTGTTCAACATGTCATATCAGAGTATGTTAAAGCACTCTAAGTAGGTTTTTATGCTGACGAATTGTTGGGAATCCTGATTAAGGAGAGATAAATTTGC
Organism: Megaceryle torquata; assembly: GCA_024611175.1. Lineage (NCBI taxonomy): Eukaryota > Metazoa > Chordata > Aves > Coraciiformes > Cerylidae > Megaceryle > Megaceryle torquata. The sequence continues at coordinate 20,592 of JANIJG010018380.1, read as the reverse complement.
ATTTCTTGCTTGAATAAATTTTATTGTCTTACATTTGGTTTGTAAATTACAGAAGCATGCATTTGGTGACAAAACAGGCCTACTCAAGCAGGTGGATGCTCAGCCAGCTCTCAATCACTGTCACAACTCAGGGAGTAGCTGGGTTTATTTTCAAGAAACTATTGTTTTCACAAATAAATCACAGCAATAGAAAAATAACATAGAGGACATGTCATGCTATCTTTTTGTTAATTTTATCTGCATATATAGTGCATTTGACATATTAAAAATTAATTTTTCTAATAACCCCTTCTAGTTGTGGAATAAGTCATCTCATTATCTGCTGGCCTCTGGCACTAATATCCAGATTATTTTACAAAACCTTAAAACCTCTGCTGTGGAGAAGAAGCTAAGTATAACAAATAAGCAGCAACTACAGAATTCTTAAAAAATAGATTTGTTTTGTGATAGGAAATTGTGAAGATTATTATAATCAGAAATATTGAAGTAACTTTAAAAATACTAAATAATTAGGTTGTCAAAAGGGATTACAGATGTTTTCTTCAGCTGTCGTACAAAATCATTCCCAGTGTTCTGATTATCTAAGGTCTAATGTATATCCTTGGGAAGGGGAATTGAAGCTTTATCATATAAAAACCAACCAGCTACATACTAAAAAATATCCCATTCTAGAATCTTCCCCAACTAAAAGTACATATTGTCCTTCTGATCATAACCTGCAGTGATAGTAACAGTATTTCAACACCAGATCCTCCTTGAAGGCTATCCCTAATAATTTTTTTTGGTAGTCTTTCTCTGAAAATATATCCATACACTGGCCTCTGAGCAAGGTCAATCTGAGGAAACACAGTACCTAACAACATCCTTTGTCTACAATTTGAATTCCTATGTTTTGAAATATGTTTACTAATGCCTAGCATGAAAGAAGTGAAGCAAGTACGTACAAGAGAAAAGAAAAAGCTTAAGAAGCTCCACTGAGACCTCAAAATCATGCCTAAGGGCAGAATCAATCTTTATGTTAACAGAAATGTTGGGGCAGCAATTGTCTCTGTCAGAACGATCAGTCTCTCAGATCACAACAGAGTGACAGCAATCATTGTGAGCCTTCCCTTGGGCAATCTACATAAATGTTCAGACAACTTGTTCAGGCCTCACTCCTTACTATCTACTGACTGCTGCTAGAGAGCACGCTCAGCTGCCATGCAGCAAGTAGAGCAACACCAGAACCTTGAGAGCAAGTTCTCTCTTCTCAAAGCAGATCCAAATACAGGGGCATGAACTAATACCACTTTTTTTTTTCTTTTTTTTTTTTTTAATAGAAACTAAAACCTATCCAATCTAAAATAAATACAGTAATTGGATTTTCCAGTCACATAATGTAGACTTTCATCAATATGGTGCAAGGCAGAACAAAGACTACATAACGAAGAAGTAAAAATAAACACCAAAAGCTCACATACTGTTGAGATTCATCAAAATCACCACGTCAGAGAATCTGACTTTAGTCACAAATATCATAGCTTCATTAATCAGCAGTTCAAGTACATAAATCTGCATTTTGGGAGGTGTAACTCCAGATGAAACTATTCCAGAAGTTTGAGATGTAACATCCATGTGTCACATATATAACTTAAAGAAAAAAAGGGGGACTACTGCTTTCAAACACTTTCACAATATATGTATATCAGTTCTTTGATACTGAAACTAATGTAATGCATTTCCTTAGAGTGGAGGAAGCATGGTTTAATACCCTAGAAAACAACATCCATGGGCTTTTAGGACTACAACTACCCTTACAAGAGAAACTCACAAAAACCTCTTGAGCCATGAACTATAAACAAAGAAAGAACAACTGAGGAGACCATAATCACTTTTAGAGTCCATTAGAAGATAAATTGCCATTCTAATTAACAGCATTCCCAAACAGATCTTGAAAAGATTGTGCATACTTCTGCGAAAAGGATTATGTAAATAACATGTATTTGCAAAATTGTTAACTGTGCCAAGATTTCTGTTTATTCAATGGAGCAATCTAGCAGGTCTATCCAGTAAATAATGGTTTAAAAATTATAATTCATGACAATATAGATTTACCCAATAGCCAAGCTCTTAAGTATTTTCTTATAAATAATGAATACAATAAAAAATAAAAAAATAAAAAAAATGTGAACCTAACATCTGAGCAGAGAAATAATATATATTTTCAGATGACTAGTGTACATACAGGATGTAGCTGTTTTTTTTTTTTTTTTTTTTTTTAACTATGTCTTTTGTCGGTAAAGTGTGTCTTATTTTTGATTTTA
>JANIJG010018380.1:0-18189 GCA_024611175.1 Megaceryle torquata | reverse complement strand
AGAGGAGAATAATCTACTTTTTCAGATTACTAGGGTAAATGCAGGAGGTAGCTGATTTTTTTTTTTTTTTTTTTTTTAAATATGACTCTTGCAGGTAAATGCTGCATATATTATGATTTTAAATTAGTGGAATGACACCACAGTTAAACTGAGATGAGCTTCTAATTTAACAGACATTTTTTAGCACTTTAAAAATCAACATGCATGCTCATTTGTCTTGAAAATTACTATCCTTGAATAGTGAAGAAACTAAGTTTTGTACAAAAATGTACAGTATTTTCTTACTGGATTTTTATCACTTCACCTATGTAAAAGTAAACCATCTAACCTAAGTTAGTTCTCTAGATTAACCACAGATCAACAGTTTAGCACTTGCAGAGCATCTGTCCCCCTAGCTATAGAAGGAACCTAGATTAATAGGTTTGGCACATGTAATAGCAGTGCTCTCCTACTGATACAGTCTAATTATGTCATTGTGACATAATTTTAAGGAGACGGGATGACTATAGGCTGCTATAGGCAGATAAAGAGGAGATAGGCTTGAAGGCACAGCAGCTCTTCCTCAGGTCTGAAAAAAGATCTGCCGTGTTCAAAGGAACGTGGAAGTTGACAATGATGAATCTATTTTGATGACTTTGGACCACCTAAAAGGGGTGAGGTAGACATTATAGCAAATTGTATTAGCAGTAGAAAGGTTGTTGGTGAAAGTGACAGCTGATGAGGTCTTCAATAGTTGATTAGTTTTAGCCACATAAAACTCTAATCTTTTATCCATGAGAGTATTTGATGCATTTAAACTATCACAGGCACAACATGTTACGTAACAGTTACCCAGGCTACATTTGTAGTCAATGGGAGATAAATGACTCTGTCAAAGTGACTCAATTTCTTCAATTTGAAAAACTGGGTTTAGATCAATCCTACCTTTGGTAAGTGTTTGCTGAAATACTGCCTACTATTACCCTGTCTGATTCATCCCTATCAACCCATTAAGGCTGGCCACAGATCTATCTCATACATCCTCCATAGAGGGAAGCAATATTTAAAAAACTGTTAAGAATTATACATACAGAGCATCTTCAGACTATGTGCCACATTATAGCAATTGTCTCTGAACATTGCAACACGGTCTCATTCATTTTAATGCCCCAATGCATAAAAAGACAATGTTTCGGTTATTGGCACCTCATTAAATGCATTGTATGCACATGTTAAGCAAGGTGGCCTTAGATCTGCTGCATACACTATCACTCTCTATCTCCAGTTTACTTCGAGAGATACTGTCCCCAGCTTAAAAAAACAACTTTAATAATCACAATGTCTAAATTAATTTGATGCTACTTTCTTACTATTCAATATAAGGTATAAGACATTTATTACAAAGCACAGGTGCAGTAGAAAGATAATCCTTCAATTAGCAGCACATCAATAAAATAAATTGATGACACTTGCTGACCTTTCTACAGACTTCTGCATTAACAGATCTCCAATGTTAATTTAAGCACTAGATGGCATTCCATCAACAAATTAAATGTTTAGGGTTATATTTTTCCTAATAATATTCCTCTGTTTCATTACAGTGTAACCTGCTTTTTAAGTATAGCCCTTAGCTAGCAGCATTTTTTCCCCACAAAACCACAATTATTTTCTCATAGTATAAATACCAGTTCCATGTAGCAGGGAAAGAACTGAAGTATAGGAAAAAATCCCATGAGTTACAAATGGTCCTTCAGAAAGCCTGTCTGAATTCAGTGTGAACACAGAATGTCTGGGTCCCAGTTCACAGCTTCACATGCTGGACCATAATTTCTATTATTTATTTTTGTTGTTATTATTATTATTAATAATAATAATAATAATAATAACACAACCAAAACAGTAACAATGTTACAAAATGTGATTACTTATCCAATTAAAGTTACATGCTCAACAGTGAATCTGCATTGCTACTCTTGAGAGTGATACTGCTTTGAAAGTGCAGTGCGTGTTTAGTCTCAGTGTTATCGTCTGTCCCATGATCATCCTGATGTAACACAAGTGCACAGCTGGTCTCTGGAGACCATGTACCAGAGTCAGGCTACTCCCATTGCCATTGAACCTCAATGTACAAAACGGACATGATCTTTTCACCAAAAAGGACTATGGGGTTTCTACAGCATTGACAAGAAAAACACCAAACCCACAGGACTGGGAAATACAGACATTCTCTGGCATATTTTTCAAAACCAGATATGCTTATATCATGCTATCATCTGAACTACTTTCTTTGTGTGGTTTTACTGCTCACCTTATGGGTAACTAAAATTCAGTGCTGGCTTAAACACTTTTTAAAAACAGCTATCTACAATTAATTCTATCTCTTAGTAATCCTTTTGGAATTTCTTTAGATGAAGTGTGTTAAATAAATACAAATTTCTCATTACTAAATGAGTGGTGGTGTTTGCTGAAAAGAAATTAGAAAAATTTTAACTGGAAAAAAGCAATCTGCCTCTACACATAATAAAATAAATTCCTCCCCTGCTTTTTCCTCCTCAATACTTCACCTTCCTCTGTATTTCCTTGACAAATGCTTATGAGAAGAACTTTACTATATTTACTATATTTAAATATAGAAATTCCTTCATGTTTATAAAGGCCTGAGTTTGACTTAAAAGATTTCAAATTAATAGATAGATAAATGTATCTAGTGATATATCCTTGAGGATTGGACTAATTTAAGCAGATCTTAAATGGCCAAATCTGAAGCATGGTTCCAAGTATTCTTTCAAGGCTTTGAACCTGCACTTTCTTATATGGCAAAGTTATTTGAGCATTTCAGTACCTTTCCTGTTGACCATCTCTTTTCTGTGCTGGAAATACTATGCTTCTGTTTCATGCAGTATCTTTTTTTCCTATATTTTTCTTGCCAAAAAATATTATAATATAACCTTCAATTATATGACAACTCCCCTATAAAAGAAAAACTATTTGAGAAAGCTGTTGTCCACCGGTTCAGTCTATGAAAAGCTCCTGTGACTGCAATGCAGACCATTCATAGAATATGTGTTGACCAGATAACACCTTAAAGTAGAAGTGCACTTAGCTGAAAAGTGGAAAAAAAACCCGTCTATGGAACTTTTCCCTTAAATGATTGTTTTGTGTCATCCTGCACAAAGTATACTCCTCTGGGAAGCTGGGACCTCTAAAAATAGGAAAAGGCTACCACGTGTTTATTTGGGTGTATAATGTCAGTGACTTGATTGCTGGAGATGAAAGCAACAAAACGTAGACTGTCTCTTACAGCAGAGAAAGGACAGAGTAAGAATTTAAACTATTCTTTAAGAGACTAGATATCATTTTGTGAAATGCCTATATTCTGGAGACCAGAATGCACATAAGAGTAACCGATGCACGTTTATAATTATTATTAACAATTGGTAGAGATGAGCCAAGTTTGGAATGAGACATATTTCAGGTTAGAGGGAAATAAAACATCTTCAGGAAAAGAGAAAACAGAAAAGCTAATAACATTCAGGTAGTAAATAGTGAAAAGCAATCTCAACAACTAAAGTTCAGTTTAAATATCAATTAAAACATCTGAGCAGACCAAGATCACAAATCAGTGTGTTTCTACTCAAGACACCAAAAAAAGATAAAGAAATAAAATGGAATGCTTGGCTCTAACTGACAATATTAACTGGACAAGCATGTCTGGCACAGTTGAAAGAAAATAGTCATCAGGAGACTTGTAATACCCAGAAATGTGTTACATTAAAATAGACTGCAAGATGTGACTGTGAAGAACTGTTAATCAATGTTCAAGAAAGTCTCGAGACTAATAAAGTTCATTGAATGAAAATGCACCACAGAATTTCTACAGGTTAAAACTGAGTGGCTAAAAAAGGAAAACCATAGTTTGAGGAGTACTTTATTAACCATCAGAATAATGCAGCAACAGTGACTGAATTTGTAAAATAGGTCATTGAGATGCAGAAGCAGAGAACATTAATGGGTGATTTCTTTTAGTGAACATAGTCTTATACCAGCGATGAGTGTGATGACTACATTTTTAGCTACCTTTAGTGACCACTTCTAATCCTGAATACACAGGACCCCTTCTGGTTGAAATACAAACTGTGATCATAATGCACTAAAATAGAACAAAACCAATGTTTTACTATTATATAATGAACATAATAAATCCAAAGAAATATAGGAAAACAAAGGGGTTTTTTAAAGAAAATTAAGAGGAGCTATAAAGGTGAAGCACCGGCATCAATGGAATCTTTACAGACTCAACTCAGTAAATGTATACCAGTTCTCACAAGAACTATAGCCATATTTTAATTGAATAGTCAAAAAAAGTTAAGTAGCAAAATGGGTTATTTGAATTAATAACACAACTTTAAAACTTGGCTGTTTGTTCATATGTTGAAAACATTACAGAATGTGCTCGCAGTATCTCAAGTAGTTGTATCTAAAGCTAAAAATGCAGCCCAGAGAGATTTTAAGAAATTACTTGCAAAAAAATTATAAAATTCAACAAAAAATTATTTCAAATACATCTTAGGCAAGAAACCTGCTATTAAGTCTGTAGTTTCATAGGATAATAAAAATGTAACAGAACCTCTCAGGAAAGATACAGGAGCTATTACAGAAGTAAGCCCAGATTTTAGGGTAATTTACACCCTGTGTTCATTATGGAGAGACTTTTACAAAAATAAACATCAGATAAAAAGAAATGCTCTTTCATGGATTATTGACTGATTAAAAAATATAAATCAAAGGTTATAAATTAATAATCAGTTTTCATAATTCATGGAGACTTATAGGAGAATCCCATAGTATTTTGTGCTAGACCCTCTGTTGTGGTCATGATAGTGATAAATGAACAGGAAGAGTTGAAAGGTAAGGTGACAAAGTTTGCTTATGACATATAATTGTCCAATATAAAACTATAACCAATTTATTAAAGTCACAATATTGAGAGGTTTGTTGATAAGATGTTAACAAAACATGTAACACACCCAGAAAATCTCTAAAGTAGATGTTATCCCTGAGGACAGAGATCATATGTAGTTACTTGGAAACATCAAATTAACAGTAGTAAAAAGGCAAATTAAATGCAAGATTTATTGAAAAGGGTATAAAGAACACAACAAAACTTCATTTTGCTACTGTATCATTATACTATTCTTTCATAATTTGAGCAGCTACATAAAATCTTGACTTTTCTTGCATTTCATGAAGTAAATTAAGAAAAGCCACTGTTAATTGTGATAAGAATAATCAGAAGTTTAGTCTGTTGCCTACAGAGGAAGAAATTAAACTCAACTGTAACTTTTCATACTGCAAGAGTCAAGTTCAGGGATGTGGAGCTACCTTGCATTTCATGCTAGTCTGTAGATAAAGGATTGCTGCAATAGGAGAGGGGAAATGGGCAAAAGTATCATTCTTCACTTTTCTTGTCTTTTCCCTATTATCTGCTACAAGCTACCATTAGAGATAAGATTCTGATATAGATTGACCTCACCTGTATAATCAGGTGTGATTTTATTGTTGCCTTTGTAGCTTATGTCTTGAAACAGCTTCAGTTTTGGACAATTCAATTCAATTTTTAAACTAAAAAAAGAAACCTTCAAAAGCTGCCCCAAACCAGTGCCATTTGAGAACACACAGAGGCAAACAGATCAGGGCAAAATGGCAGAGTTAATGGTAAGTAGGAAGCTGGCATTTGAAAACAGCAGTTGATACAATCAACAAAACACCAAGTGCAAATGTAAGAAAGGGGTAACCGATGGACTCCTGTATGACCAGAAATGGAAGTGAGAATATAAACCAAATTAGAATAGAAGTGATTGCAAGGAAATAGGAGTAGGGGGCATTAAAGCTAATGCACAACAAGATTTTTCACCAGGATAATATGATCAACAAATTAAAACCAGATGGAGGGTAAAGAAAAATACTTGGGAGGCTCTGAGAAATGACCATGACTGTTCCTCCTGAGATTCTAGCATTATATTGTGATCAGGAAGCTGGAAAGAGCAAATGTCAGACCAAAGAGGATGTAGCTGGAATGGGAAAACAGGAAATCCAGCACATGCTTAAGGAGATAATTAACCAAATGGGAAAGAGATGCAGTACTAAATCATGTATACTGGAAAGAAGATTATGTAGAGTTCATGGGAACCACAGAAAGAGGACAAAAGGACAGCTTTGAGAAGAAGGAAAGAATAAATACAAATTGGACTGTAAAGAATGACAGGTGAGTTATGAGTGGTCACACTGACAAGTAATCAATTACCTTGAAAGCAATTACTGTGAAATTGCTCGATAGTGCAATGATTCAATTAAGCTGAGAAGTAATTATATGATGAATCAAGTACTGTATGAAGTAAATATGGAGTGAAATAAAGTATTATGAATCAATAACAGAGATAATTAGTAATGGAGTGAACCAGTTACGTCAATAAGTACATATGCAATGAATCAATTATGGAATTAATCAATTATTGGGAAAATAAAAATAGTGAGAATTAATGTGTCTAATATGTAAAGAATATAGCTGCTAAAATAAGCATGCTGAAAATATTAGTCTGGTCTCCGCTTTCATAATTTCCTTCTCCAGACATAAGGAAATGTATTTAACTCTGTCTTTCCATTCCTTCTGCTCTTCAGACAGCTTATTATCTTTTATTTATGGTAGACTTTGCTCAGTTCTCAGCAATAGCTAGAGAAGCTTAAGAAGTAACCTGACTTTTGTTATCGTATTATGGTTGCTGACAATTATACACACTATTTCTGGAGACTTTTAAAGAACAGAGATGCACAAACTATAAAGTCTGTAGACCACAGACAGGCTAGAGATGGACATCTCCTAGTATCATGGCATATGTGTACAGTAATGTTACGCATTTAAATCTACCTCCTTTCCTTTACAGTAGGTACCATGCATCATTTGAGATGCACCATGATATCCAAGACTTCCACGTGGGGCTTGCAGACAGGGCACAGAACACATGGGAGACCATTCACTTCACCAGATAGCGACATCTGGAGGCCAATTAAGAAACAGGAGACAATCACAGAATCACTATGGCTGGAAAAGACCTTTAAGGTCATAAAGTAGAACCATTATCTACTCTGTGGATCTTGAATGGCACAACATGACAGTGTCTAGGAAACAGAATCACATCCTAGTTACTTTTACCTCAAAAGCAGGCACCTGTCTCCTCTCTGATCCTCTCAACCCTCAACACTGCACTGTTTTTAAAGACTGGATGTCCAGGGATCCAAGGTGGAGTACAGAGAGCCAAGCACTCCTACAGGTGCCTAAATGAATGCATTGTAACTCAGGTACTTGAGTCTTCACAAACTTGCCAGACTATTGAACTGGATCTGCCTCAATTTTAGCAGCCCAGAAATGCCAAAACACCTTTTCTTTCTTGTTTCATTTTCCATTAGTCTTTCTTGAATAGGAGTCATCAGAACAATACCTGTATGCTAGCTACCTACCAGAATCCTTTATAAAGAACAGGCCTTTCCTTTGGTCTTCTGGATTATATTATTGGATATGTCAGTAAAAATAATCAAATACATGCAAGCAAATACAGAAGATTAATGAGAATGACTGTAAAGAATACAATACAGTAGCATGAAACCCCATCCAAACAGTTTAATGTCCCAGTATGACTGGATCACCTCCAATCTCTGGAAAACTAGAACACGAAAACATAAATGAAAGAACAAGTATTGCTTATAAATAAATCAAAATCAGGAAACCAGCATGTAACTGGAGAGTAGCAAGTGCAATGTGTATATTTAAGAAACTGATAAAAGTGATCATGGAAATTACAGGCTCATTAATCCTACCTTAAAAGTTGAAAGGCTTTGGAAGAAAATTTGAAGCAAAGTATAATTAAACCCATAAAGGTAAATAGAAGAATAAGATAAAAGGCAATATAAATATACAAGATTGTAAAGCTCCGTGCCAAGCTAAATATGTATCTTTCTATGAAACAGGTTTTGTTTGGTTTGTTGGGGTTTTTTTTCCTAAGAATGGAAAATGAAGATTTAATTGGTCTGGAGTTCATTGGAGCTAACACATAGCAATGAAAGCGTATTACTCTCAACTTGTATTTCTCTAATATAAGATTTTAAAACCTAAAAAGAAGAAAACAATAAATTATGCTGGAATAATTTTACTAGTATAGATCCATAAGGACTGGCTTTGAGATTAATAACTCCTTAATTATTTGAGTTTAGCTTTATAGATAATTAAATTTGTTAATTTGTACTTTCCAAAGTTGGAAGGCATCATCAGTACAGTATACGATTAGAGAAGAGCTGGATGATCTAGAAAGTTGAAACAACAGAGATGAAATTTTATAGTATTTAACCATTAGAAGAAGATATTGCTATAATCTTGTGGCTTATTATGTAGGTACAGCCAGAATTCATGCAATAATCAATCACAGAAAGGCAATAAGATCCTACAATTTGTTTAATGAGCTATTTCAGTATATCAGCTATATCATCATGTCATTTTGATGTCTGCAAGACATTTAAGGTTTTGCTAGCATCAAGTTTAGAGACATAAACATGCTGCACAGCCTATGGGGAATGTTCTAAATAGTTCTTTTGGCTGGCTGCTCACATGGAGTAGTTTCATCTTCTCAGGTGTAGTTACCTCTGCTACTTCATATATGAGAGCAAAATTGGTTTCTCTATGTATCCCTCCAGGGGCAGGAGCAACAAACCCTTGGAGAGTATCTTGATTTTCTCATAGGCCTATCATGGAATTTTTTTATCAGTAATTCATTAGTAAAATCGTGGTCTCCCTATGTTCCACACTGCAAGAATTTTATTAAAGATTTACGCATAGAAGTATTGTCTGTGTGTTACCAGCTTTTGTTTAACATAAGAAATACCATTTTAACAAATTATTTTGATACACTCCAAATAACTTCAGATTGAGACATAACACACATAACAGAAAGACAGACAATTTCTATGTAGTTGAGAATTCATCATACCTCTAAATAAGCCACAAAAGTGTTTTGTTAACCTCATTGTAAAAACACGCACCTTCGTTTTAGCCTCATTTTGTCTAACTTGAATCTGTCTAGCCTTAGTCTCCGTGCATTCATCTTGTATGCCTCTTAGATTTAAAACCCATTTAACATAATGTAACTTCCTTCCATGTTTGTACTCACAGACTATGTTCAAGTAAATCTTCTACTGTCTTAAAAATTCCAAAAGAATAATTAATTTTTTCAAAAGAATACGTATTAATAATTACCTTATTAATGAGTCACTGGCCTAAAAAGTCACACAACTGAAGATCAACTCCCACACTGGTAGCACTATTCTTGCACCAGCAATAGGCAGTTCTACTAATGAGTTGATTGTGATTTTAGTTGTGAGTTAGCATGCTGCAGATCCCTAAAGACTATTTCTTCTGGAATTGTCTTTCCTTGAAATGAGGATTCTTAGCTTGAGGCTGAATTCCTTGCACGTATGTGAGCATGCAGACTAGTCAGCTCAAGACTATACATTTTATTCAAAATCATATTCGTGGACATTGCAAGCTCTTTATATCTGTACTATCTTTGGCACCATTAGCTTAGAATTCAGACATTTCTTTTATCCACAGTGTTTGCTGACATAACTTTTTAAGAAGCACTATTTCTAGAAAATTACTCCTTTCTACCTTTTACCACTCAGACTTTTAAATAAAAAAAAAAAATCTAATGCTCTTAAAGAGAGATTAAGGATGTCAAAATCACCCTGATCCAATGGTTCGAAGCCAAGGAAATCTTTTTATACTGCTAAAATACCAGAGGCACTGCACAAATGAGCATGAAAATGTTTAATCTAAATTGCTCTTAAATTCTGACTACTTAGCAAACTATTTTCAGCTTACAATGAAAACATTCAGTGACACGCCGGTAGAAAAAATCTAGGGCAAATCTTTCTTTTACTTTTTAACTGGTTTTGGAAAGGTCATTTCTATTTAAGAAAAATGCAGTAAATGATGCTGTGAGACACTTTGGTGCTATCATCTTTGTGACCACATATCCTGTCACAATTCCATTTCTCTTCACTTTGATTGTTTCTATTTCACCAGCCATTATATTTAAAGAAAACAGTAAAAACTTTTAATAGAATCTTTCATAAATGTTAGTAGATTGTACTTGCAGCTGGGGATTTGTTCTCATCCTCATGGACATCTGTAGCAAAGTGACCACTGACTTCTTTTGGTTTTGGTCCTTCCCTACAAAGTCATATGGCAATTTTGTCCTTCCTAGATTTAAATTGCTACTAGCACTGAATGGCTGGATGGGGAATTAAACTATTGATACTCTCATGCTAATTAATTCAGTATATATGAATTTGCTATATTGACATAAGCTGTAAAATCTGAAACAGTGAAAGCACTGTAACATAATGACCTCAGCTTCATGACTTCAAGTCAGAGAACTCGAAGATTAAATAGTAGAGGGAACTGCCTCAGCTTCACAAAAAAACCCTACCAAATCACAGAAAAAAACCCAAAACAAACCAGAAACCAACAACCACAAAACAAACAAACAAACAAACAAAACAAAACATAACCCATGGATTAGAACTGGAATAAAATTTCAACTTGATTCAATATTACATCCTATGATGATTATTATTTTTCTTTTTCAGAAGATCACATAATTTTTCCCTGTTTATTTGCTGACAGACACTCTCAGGGTAAAAAAAAATGAAAGAAAAAGGAACAAAGAAATTTCCAGATATTTGCTCTATGCCTAGGTTTGTTGAAAACTGTATGTACAGATAGATTTTTCTTTTTCTTAAATAAAGTGTCTGTTTTACACAAAAGAAAAATTCAATCTTTATTTTACAAGGCAACCCCTATATTCTGTGGGACTTTCTGCAGGATAATTTCTGAAGCAAGATTCAAGGATTATTTTTGATTACTTGTGACACATATTTTGAGTACAAAGCTGAAATAGTGATGCTTGGAAAAACCACTGTTACAGGTGTATAATACTGCATGTACTAACCTATCAAATTATTTCTACATGACACTGAAAAAGAAATTAGTATATTGTTTTATTCATTATTGTTACTTGCAGTAGGAACCTTGTTAGCAAAATGAGCTACCAGTATTTTGTATTTTTATATAGACAAGACACAAAACCCAACAACCTTCTTCATGATAAGTGTTTATATGCTTATCTCAATACCAACAGATATACCTAACATTTGTGAAAATGTGGCATATCAAGACCCTTTCATGGTTTAGCCTCTACCAGCAGCTATGCGTATAGGATATTCCATGTAACAGCTCACCCACTGCTTCCTACCCCCCAGCCTCTACAGTCCCCTCCTGTGGGATGGGAAGGAGAAACAGGAACAAGTTAAAAAGGTGAGACCCCATGGGTTAAGATAATGACAGTTTAATAAAGCAACACAAAGAGAGAAGAAAAACAACAGTACTAATAATAGTACTAATGAAATTATATATAAAGCAAGTAATAAGCTCTACCTGTGGCCAAGACACCACTTTCCCTGCTTTGGCCGCACTGAAGCTACACAGTGAAGCAAGTTGAAAACCCTGCCCAGTTCTCCTCTTGTATAGGAGCATGACTCAGTACACTATCAAATCAGCTGGTTTGGTTGTTTATCCCATCTGTGGCCCCTCCCAGCTGCCTGGACCAGCAGCTGCTTGTTCTAATTAACCTAACTAAATCCAGGACAGAACCCAAAGATTCTATAGGTTTGGAGCTGAGCTTCCTTGTTCTGTAATGTGATTCATTTAGAACAGAAATGAACTCTGTTTGAGGAACAGCATTGAGAAAGCTTATTCTTTGCCAGAAATATTGGAAGACAGAGAACTCAACCTGAGTGTACTAATTTTGGAGAATATGCTTTACAAAAAAAAAAAAAGACATGTACTAATTAATATTTGACTGTCTACAGGTACATGCTGTAGGTCAAAAGAAAATGTAGAATTATCTTTTAGCATATCTGAATGATTAGGATATAACTTTTTCTCACTAGATTACAAGTAATATGATATACATATATGCTAAAATATTTTCAACCAACTAAACTCACCACTAAAAAGACTAAGAGAGTCCAAACATAGTCTCCAAAATTAAAAGTGCTGTGATCCTTCTTTGATTTTAATTACATTACATAGTTTCTGACATATGACTTCCATTTCGCTAAGGGACACGCTGAAATAAAATCCAGCTATACATTTAGGTGCTTACAAATTCAGCTTTCATTATATCACAGATTAATTGAAATGTTTCAGTAATAATTTGAAGCTTCAAAGTATTCACTTTCTATTTTTATATAGTAATTGCTAGGGGTTTTGCTATTTTGTGAAAAGCCAATTCTGTATTTGCTTTCAAGAAGTTGACAATAAAACATAAGCACATAGACAGTAACCCAAAAGCAGAATGTTTATTCTTGCTATGTTATATAGGACTTATCAGACTGTCATTATGTAGATCTCAAAGCAGCAGGAGAGACAAGCTTTGAATCCACCTTTTCTCAACATCTAGTCTCTTACTATGAACATTATTGCCCTTGTCCATCTGCAATACAGGAAATAGAGAAAAATTAGTAAAACCAGCTCTGGTTTCATTCAGCAAAATGATGGCACCAGATATTTACTTTTAAGTGTATGGTGTTTATATACCAAATCGTAAATTACAATGCAGACTGAAGAGACAGTAGAGGGTACTGTATTTACAGATGCAGATTTTTAGCTGTAAATCTGCAATGGTGCTGAGCCCTAATGTTTTTCTTTTTTGGCTTCTTTTCAGGTGCACTTGGATGCACACAAGTGATATGAAAAAGAAAAAAAAGAAAAAAAGAAAATCATAGTAGTCATTCCTGTGCTTGAAGTTTTGAGAAAGCAGAAATAAGGATATCAGTATTTTATATAAATTTTATTTTAGCTTTTTCAACCATTTTCTCAATCCAGCAAAAATCTGAAGCAATTGATTCTTAAAATATGAGTCAATAGGGAGGACTTTTGTGAGATTACTTATAAAGATTTCTAGCCCACATTCTTGTAATCCAAGGTTATTACTTGTATCATCATACTGACAGGTTTATCTTAATGAGAAATGTTTTGTGCTAAAAGAATTTATGGTTTTATGCTCAATTACAGTTTTATGTTGGAAGTATTAGGTAGGCAATAAAAAGGGCCTACCTTACATCTAATATTCATTTTTCAAATCCACAGTCATGATGGTTTTCCTTGGAAATGTAGTTCTCTTGTCCTTTTTAAGCAAACAATTTGTATTAATTCTGCTTATCTCTAAACTTACCAATTTCAGATGGGGAAATGGTACGTTATAAATTACATAACTCTTTTAGAATGGTACTTTCCCTAGATGACTCCAGTTAGAACTGGTTTCCCATTACATGAAGCACTGTATAATCATAAAAGGAAAACGTCTCTGCCATAAAAAGTTCACAATCGAAAGTCAACAGAACATAAAACATGGAAAAAGGAAAACCAAGACTCTGTGCATGCCAGCAGATCTCATTTTGGAAAAAGTATCACTTTCTTTCTAGGCAAAATAAACACTTCCGCATCCAACCATAAATTCAATAAATTAAAAAATAAATAAAACAAACATCTGAAAGATCCCCGTATCTGAATTTCAAATAAGTGACTACACAACTTTCTTTCCCTACCCTTGCTGATATAGTACTGTACATGCAGTTAACACAGATGAATAATGTGAGACAAAGCTCAATGGTCACAGTCTACTGCAGATTAAAAAAATAAGCCTCAATAATTATGTTCATTAACATGATGGGTTAGTTAGACTCCAGTAAAAGCTCTAAATGTCCTTTTGTGATTTCAATTAAGTTGATACTAAGAAGGATAACTAAGGAGAAATTTCAATGTTAGCTTTCACTTCTGCACAGCACACTGAAATACTCTAATGCAAAGCTCCCTATTCTTTATTTCAAGTGATAATCTCTGCATCACCTATTTTAATTTTTTTGTCTAATCTGTAGGAATCACAGAAGACAATCTACTACTGATCATTAGGTAGGTTGTAATTTTACCATCTTTTGGGTTTTGTCCAAAGTATTCATTAAGAGAAAACACAGGTCACTAAGCCT
Source organism: Megaceryle torquata (assembly GCA_024611175.1). Taxonomy (NCBI): domain Eukaryota; kingdom Metazoa; phylum Chordata; class Aves; order Coraciiformes; family Cerylidae; genus Megaceryle; species Megaceryle torquata. The sequence continues at coordinate 4,056 of JANIJG010018380.1, read as the reverse complement.
TGAAAGACAGCCCAGTGAAACCCAAAGCTTGAAATGGGAACATTTAGTGGAAGAGAGTAACTCAGTCATTCATAACTCATCAGTAAATTATACTGCTTGGATTCCTTAAATATGTAGCTAGTAACCAGGCTGGATTAATATAATAGCAAAGAAAAATATACCTAGAAAAATCAGCTTATTTAAATGCTCACATTGCTACAGCCTCATGATTGTTTTATGTCCTTATTCATTATGGGATACTGTTCCATGAAGAACTATAGGATATATACTCATGGCTATAATCACAAGCTGGGTGGGAGAAAATCTTCAGCATTCAAAAAGACCAAAATTCAAAAGCTCATTAAATCGAACATGCATCAGGTTGAAAATGTATTAAGTTATAGACAAACTTTGAAACCATGGGAAGATATTAATAAACTAACCCATTGTAGGAAGTACTATTCTTTAGCCAAGAGGCCAGTATTAAAATCTGGGAATGACTATTTTATGTGTTTCAATCCATATTTGCCAGTCCTATATTTATACATACATATTTTTATAAATATATATATATTTATATATGTTGGTTTGTTTTTTTCCCCACCTTGATTCATTTCTGTAAAATAAAGCACCAACATTTTCAGGAAATTGTATGGGGGAAGCTCTACAGTCTGGAAAACATGACCTGGACACCAGCAAGTGATGTTAGAATAAAATGTGTAGCCAATGTGTGAGAACTGAATTTCCAAACTGTCTTCTACAGAGACGATGTTTGACCTGAACCTGATAATCCTCAGAGGAAATTAAGATGACATTTTGCTTAAGGTGATTAGTAGCCAACGCTTACCAAGACATTAAAAGGGGGAGTGAGTCTGGAAGGATGAATAAAAAAAGCACCAAAATGTCTGACTGGGTGGAGACCCTGATAGCAGCAGCAGCAGCAGCCATACAGGGTTTGGTATTCCCAGAAATTGCCCCACTGGCATTGCAACATCCACTCAGGCCTGACAGAACATCATCCCTGTCAAACACAATCCGAACTGGGCCCTCCAGTGAGAGAGCTGACAGTACGGGGTGCAAGGAGAGACTCTGGGGGGGTTTCAACCAGCACGCCGAGTAGCAGATGGTAGGGAGCAGCGTGGGCACACAGGGGGTTCATGGAAATACAGGAACTGGCATTCACAGAAAGGGAGGTGCTTGTAACCTGCACTCTCTGGGCCTGTGGGCTGCATGCATCCAGCTGTGTGAAGCGGTTAACAAGTACAGAAAGGTGCTTTGCAAATTTTAGGAATATGTTTACAGTCTCTAGGTGTCTCATACAGTAGTTTTATCTTTTGTATTCCTGACATTGATCCTGCAAGTAGAGTTCACTGACTGCCAGTTAATTACGTGTTGTTAATAAATCAATAAAACTCTTCAATCCTGATTTGATTTAAAGTATGTGTTCAACCGTTGTTCCCTTCAGTGAGGCTATTCCATTTCACTGTAATTCCTATGAAAGCAGACATAACCTGTTGTAAGAAAGTTGAGTACCTGCCTTTCTTACTAAATCATAGCTCACTTCTGAAATGGACGTGAGCATCGGGGCCAGAGGGTGCAATGCATCACTATCACACCATGGTAGATCACTGAGAAATGGGGAGAGGTATTGTGGGAAGTTTTCTGAAGGTGAAAGAACAATCCTCTCTACCCTGTGAGCATCAAGATAGAAATAAATCATTGTCTGCGCCCAGTAACAACGTGCTCTGCAGAAAATCCTGCCCACATAACAAGTGAGGGTCACTGCTAGCTTTGCTTAGCCTCATAGGTGGTGTTAAGGAAAATATTATCTAGGGCACGCTGTTCACTTGACTTGAATCAACCGTCAAAGTTGCCACTCATAAAGGAAGCTTTGCATAGAAGTTTATGCAAGTTTGAATATGCTTTCCTCATATCAAACTCTTTTATTTCTCTATATTACTGTTCTTCTGAATACACAGCTGCTTAGGACAGATATAAATTACATATAAATAGAATGTGCAAAGTGTGAATTCATTGTGAATGGAAGATACATAACCATAATATTGAATCTGTATTTATGTATGTTCTTTTTAGTATACTTGTGTGCCACTAATAGAATCAGAATTTCTACAAACTACACTGAGAATAATGTAGTTAATGGGACAACTACACACAGTTTGTGTGCCTGGGACTCGAGTTATCTCTAATATTTGCAGAGGTAAAGGAAAATTTTTGAATTTTTAATTCTTTATTGTAATCAAATATATATTTTTAAATACATACTATTTAAAAATACAGCTAAGCCTCTCCTGGGGCCATGCACCTGAGCTCTTCACCAGGAAAACTGGAAAAATTAAGTGATAGCAGGTTGTTCCTTTTTTTCAGCAGGAGACTACCAACAAAGTAGACTGTAAGATCCTGCTCCTGAGGAATCTCTTCCTTTGCCTCTCAGGAAAGATCTGCTTCACAGCAGAAAATGAAAACAAGTGAGCACTGCCCCTGAGCCTCTGTTCACCAGAGAGCCCAGTACAGAGTTTGGCAGTTTGTGAAAGGCTGTTGCAGTGAGATAGAACTAATCTGCTTTCCATATCCATGGGGTATAAAACAAGGTGTAAAGGAATATAATTATAATAACAAAGATGCAGTTTATACATTAGGTAAAGCTAACAGATACGGCAAAGGTAGAGGAGCACTACTGGAATATATAATCTCGGGTGACTGTGGAATCTCAAGAGATTAAAAAGACATCAGTGAAGAAATGCATTTGTAAAGTTAACTAAAGACAGACAGTGAAGGTTTTTCCCTTTTGGGAGTTAGATGACATGCTGAAGTCTCTTTCATCTCTGTTTTTTTTATGGTTGATCATCTCCTGATCCTTACTTTGGAGCAGACAATGCTTAGGTGATGAGCAATCACACTGGGTTTCCTTCAGGAAAAAAGAGAGTTCTGGAAAAAAGAGAGTTCTGGAAAAAAGAGAGTTCTGGTGCTAGAAGCTTGCTGATAATGCATCCATCTGAGAAGTTTTTTTTGTTTTTATTTGAATATTCATAAAAAAGATTCGTATTCATGTAGTATTCACTACACATATAGTGCTCTGTGTAGGTAAACACATTCAAATGAGAACAAAAAAGGAAAATCTCATACTCCCTTACTGGTACTCAGAGAAAATAGTAATCAAACCAAACAAAAAGAGTGGAAAGAAAACTCCCCTCCAAGAGATACATGTAAAGAAAATTACATTTTCAGATGTTGTTGATGTAGCAATAAAGAGAATATAAAAACATCCATTACTGATAAACTCTACCTAAAATCCCTGATTCAGCCTTCCACATGCACTGAAAGGTTGGCTGTTGGCTACACAAAAGTGTTACATGGTGACATGAAAGCACTTATCTGTTCTGAAAGTGTTGAGTTTAGCACTTTTAACACTAGAATTACTAAAATCAGTTTCAACTGTTCAAAGTACATTAATAATGCATTATTTTCCTAGTTCACCTGCTAAAAACAAATGTATACATACAGTGCATAAAATAAATGCAGATGTTATAAATGGAAGAATCAAGTTTTACATCAAGATGAAAAAAGTTATCATAAAGTTAAAAGAAAATGGACAAGATCAAACAGAGCACATCTGAAGCTCTCCTTCATAGTAGAGCTAGACTCTGCCATTAAAACTGCATGTGTCTTACTGACTCCATCAGGCACGGAATGCATCACAAACCATGATCTGCACAGTCAGCTACATTATCACTTTCATATTTGGATTAGACTAAAACCTAGTCAGTGATTGTATATGGTTGTCTACATTTGACTGTCACGTTAAAGATTATAGGAAAACTGAATAGAGTTAATTTGTTCTTTGAACCACAAAAAAATGAACCTTAGAATCAGACAAGGTGTTAGGATTCCTGACACTGTACAATGCTGAAGCTTGCAATTATTTTCTGGTTTTAATATATTTAATTTTTGCTCTAATAGTGTAATATAACATGGGGGGGGGGGGGGGGGGGGGAAGTTTGTTGGTGGCCCCAAATCTGTCAGAAAAGAAGGAAAAATCCCTTTTAGAAAAACAACTTA